>JAJJWW010008161.1:0-52482 GCA_023531295.1 Papaver armeniacum
CCTTGAAAACGTGCCTCACTCGTTTCTCTTATTTCACGGAAAATATCATCTTTCTTTGAAAATAGAAACTTCTACAACCCCGTTTTATAGTAATAAGTCAATACCAATCAATTCACCAAATCTCCGCCCAAAATCTCTTCGTGGTCAATACAGAAACTGAAGTTTATCCTCATCTCTCGTTTCTCTGCCGAGAAACGATTATCCACCCAATTTACTCGATCCAAGAAGACATATCGACCTCGTTTAGTCCTAACAGACTTACCAACCAAATTGAATGATTGAATCTAATAATATCACGCTCCAAACTCCGATCCAAAAATCCACTGACATCTGCAAGAGTCAGCCAATTTTATTTTCAAAACAAGAAAGAAGGCGAGTCCCCAACTGCCAAACAGGTGCAATAGCAAATGGGTACCCCTATCAAATGGGTGCCTTTTATCCAAAGTTGCCGCATCAACTTTTCGAGCCGATTTTCGTAAAATGTTTATTTCCTTTAAATACCTACAAACACATAAAACACCATAATAAGTACAAAATCGAAAACCAACAATACGTAAAATTGAGGAAGACTTAGACACAAAAATGTGTCTATCAATGGTATTTTAAAAAAAAAATTCTTATTGGTTCTAAACATGTTAAAATTATGACGATTTGTTCGAGCCTTCGTGTTATTCCCAAGCTAAGAATGATCCAAAATGGCGTCCTCCTATGGATATGGAAATTTATGCACTTTTGAAAAATGGGACTGGTCTATAGTTCCATTTCTTCCTAACCAAAATATTATTGGTTGCAAATGGCTTATCGTGTTAAGCGACTAGCTGATGGTACCGCTTGAGCGTCGTAAAGCTCGCCTAGTTGCCAAGGGTTTTAATCAAACAAGAAGGTATTGATTATGGTGAGACTTTAGTCCTATTATTAATCCATGCACTATTCGAATTATTTTGACGCTAGCCTTGTCTTACTGGAACATTCGTCAACTTGATGTTCAAAATGCTTTTTTCAATGGCATTCTCACTGAGTGAAGTTTACATGAAAAAAAAAACAACCCTTGGTTATATATAGATCCCCACCGTATATGTTTGTAAATTGCATCGATGTATTTATGGTCTTAACCAGGCTCCTCGTGCATGGTATACTCGTCTCACTTCCTTTTCTTCAGAAACTTGGATCGAGTATTCTGTTTCTGATACTTCTTTGTTCATTCGACGATCACCGAGGGTATTACTTTTCTTTTTGGTTTATGTGGATGACATAATTTTAACTCGGATCTTCTATGGCATGTATACAATCACTTATGAATACTTTTCATAATGAGTTTCTCTCAAGGATCTTGGACCTCTTTCATATTTTCTTCGTAGAGGTCACACATAAGCTTCTGATGGATTGTTTCTTTCACAATGTCGTTACATTGAAGATCTTCTGTTCGTGATAACATGCAAGGAGAGAAAACCAATACCACTCCTTTTAGACTACACCGAACTTCACCAGTTGATAGCCTTTAATGTCCGATGTCACTTTGTCCAGAGTTTGGTTGGTGGTCTTCAAAGATTCTCCAAGGACAAGACTCGACGTTGCCTTTGTCACAGTTGCTAATAAGGTATGCCAATTTATGCACAAACCTAGGTAAGCTCACTTGGTGCTTGTTAAGCGATACTATATGCGTTACCATATTTATTTTGGAATTTTCTTCATTCCAACAAAATTTGTACTTAGTTTTTCTACCTATACGGATGATTAGGCGGGTGATCATCTAGACCGTCGTTTCTATGAGTGGATATTGTGTTTATCTTGGTTCAATCATATTTTTTGGAGTTCTCGAAGCAACGATGCCTTTCCAAAGTCAAGTATTGAATCCAGTATCGTGGTTTGCTATTGCGACCGCCGAATTAATGTGTATCAATCACTTCTTCCTCGAACTAAAGGCTTCTATTCAATTTCATCCCACTCTTTGTGTGATAACTTGGGAGCTACCTATATCATAATGAATCCAAAGATTTCATGGTCGCGTAAAACACATAGAAATTGACTATCACTTTGTTCATGAGAGAGTTCAAAATGGTCACCTTGATGTTCGTTTTGTTTCATTTCTAAGGATCAAGTTGCATATATCTTTACGAAGCCTACTCCAAAGGATAACTTCTTTTATCAACTACGCTCAAGCTTAATGCCATCGACAACCCGCTTAGACCGAGGAGGAGTGTTAGATATATAACAGACGTGAATACTTAAGTCACGTATGTTTATGATTTCTTTAGTTATATATATTGTATTTTTATAGGAAATATCTTGTAACCAAACTTTGTATATTCTCAGATATCTTATATTCCTCTTCTATTCAAAGGAATATCTATTGTAATCTTTCATATATAAACATACAAGTTTTCTTTGTGTTTTTATCCATTGAGAACACCTAAACATTAGTCTCAACTATTGTGGGACTCTAAAAACTATTTTCCCAGATTTTGATACTCATTTTCCACGAAAGGCTTACGTGTAACATCAAATAGCCATAGATTGGCTAGGAAAATAAGACAAAGATAGATGCTAATTTGCTGTTGGGTACAATGTGGCCAAAGCCAATAGAAATCGTGTAACATGGTGCTTGCTCTTAAAGTGGGTGTGATGGTACTAAATCGCAGCAATATCAACGTTTATAACGTGCGTGAAAAAATGTAATAGTTGGTTATAACGTGCCTAAAACTCAAACCTGGGTGAAAATATCACTTTTCTTGAAACGAAGGTAGTATATGCCTAAAAATATCATTCCAAAAAATGCATAACGAATTATGGAGCCACCACATAGGATGCATGGGCTATATAGTTGTATTTTGGTTCATGCATCCACTAATTTGGTTATGCAACCACTAAAACCACGTATATGCCTCAAAAATAACATTCCAATAAAAAAATAAATATGCATAAAGTATTATGCAATCATCTGGTGTTTTTTTCTTTTGGTCGGCTTCTCCCCACCGTGACAACGTATGTTCTAGTCACAAAGAGTATCTACAAGGGCCCTTAGAAACGCCAAATCAAAATAGCGGATAAAGTTGTTGGAAGTCATGGAAATAAATGTATCATTTCAAAAAAAATTACAACAACCATCAAGTGGTCATGGTTGACATGCTCCTCCCATTACGGAGGTAGGGGTTCGAACTCGTAATTTCCCGAATAATTCCTTGTAAGGAGTTAAGGATGTAGTCCAAGACCACTAAAAGGACAATGGTTGTTAAATGGTTTCAGGAGAATAAACTTGAATTGGGTTTTTAGAATTGGGCTTAGCAGAACATTGCCCAAATATAACAAGAACGGTTTTTTGTGCACCATTCTTTTTGGTGGGTGACCATTATGTGATAAGAATGTCTACTCCTCTAGTTATAAGGGGGTGTCCTAGAAAGTGGAATGACTAACCCACCCTTAACCCAATTTTATTTATAAATTAACCTAATAATTATAAATATATATATATATATATATATATATATATATATATATTATATATATTATAACAAAATCATTAACAAAACAAAATCAAAATTATAACAAAACCCAAAGAATTTAATTTTTCACAAACCCATTATTTTTAGAGGGCTCATCTTCTTTTTGTTCTTTCCCTCTTTTGTCGTCGATTCAAAGAAATTTCCACAAACCCGTTACTAGTGATTCATTTTTGGTTGAGAAAATGAGTAGTAATCATCAAAATGAGTTGAAAATAGAAGTCAGAGAGAAGTTCGCTTTAGGAATTATGTGAAAAACTCTGTCGAAATAGCCGAACTCAGCTTTAATGGAGTTTTTTCTTTCATAGAAAAGTTCGGTTACGTCTTCATAACCGACGTTGCAATTTTTTTCTCCTAACCGAACTTTTCTCTGAAAACCTATATACTGAGTTCGGCTATGTCGTAAAAAAAAATCCTACGAACTTTTAGTTCGATTACGTCGATTTTTTTTTCTCCTAACCGAACTTTTCTTTGAAAACCCTATATTGAGTTCGAGTACGTCGTCGCGACTTTTTTTGTCCTAATCGAACTTTTCTTTGAAAGAAAAAAACTCCATTAAAGCCGAGTTCGCTACTCCGTGTTTTCGTAAACATTATCCGAACTACACTTGCAGATGAGTACTACATGTTCTTCGATGTCGTATTTATCTTTATTTTCATGGCCGAAATCAGCTTTATAAAATTTTCATTTTCCCAAAAGTTTTGGGCTAATTCAAGCAACATTAACTAAATTTGAAGCATACTTATGTACCCAAGACCCCTCATTTCAAAATGAACCTCATATATATAATATATATTCAAAACCCTCTTCTTATTCTATCTCAATAATTATTCTTCTAAAAACACTTTTAAATTTAACCTAATAATTACTAATTAACTTAATCATTTTTTTATTTTTTTTTGAAAATAAAAATATATTATGGGAAATGAGATGGCTAACCATTTGACTGAATTTGTAAGATTAGCCTCCTCTTGAACTGATACAAGGTTTGTACTTATATTACAATATTCATAAGCTTTGACCTGTCAAAAGCAATTGTTGGAATTAAAATAAGGGAGCTTGGTCTAACCAAGAAATTGGGGTGGTACTTTTTCTTCCTTTCTTTGCCAACTGGTCTGCCACTTTGTTTGCTCGTCTGTCTACGTACTGGAAGCCCAAAAAAAAGAGACCATTTGTTCTACTAGCTTCTTAACTTCATCTAGAATTGAAATACTTTGCCACTGGATAGTTGATTCCTTTCCTCGTAAATACCTAATTGTTGCCCTCGTTATCTCCTTCTGACCAGATGTTGTATGTTATGTAGTTTGGCCCATGTAGATGCTTGAAGGAGAACTAGAGCTTCGTTTCTTCGCAGTGGAAGAACTGAAGATGCATGATTCTGATCCTTTGAAGGTTCCTGTCCAAATACGAAGAACAAAACCAAAGCCTCTAATAGTTTTTTCGCACAATCAAGAAGCATCACAATTTAGTTTGAAAGTATTTGTGATTGGGAAGGTCCAATGTGGTCTTGGTTTGATAGTTTTTTCTAGGCCTCGTCAATGGATATCATATCCGTTAACCGCATCCGATTATCCGGTTTCGTTAGGTTTAGTTCCGTTATATCGTAACCTATATCCGTAACCGATAATGTAGTGTTATTTTTATCCTATCGTAACCGTAATGGTCGGGGCTATTTCCGTTAACCGATAATGTCACTAGTCGATCAAGAAGATAAGTTCATAATATTCTTCTTCTTCGTCATTCTTCTTCTTTCCCTCTCGTTTCCTCTCTTTCTCCTCCGAGTGATTGTGAACCGAAGTGAGGTATTGTCGAGCGTAATCAATCGACGAAAATATGTAAACAAGGACTAAGATAATGTTGTTGTGAATTAGGAAGAGATCAATTATAGATTAAATAAATAAATCGAAGAAATCAAATTAGGGTTTGTAGGACTTATCTTCGGGTTGTTTGGAATTGATCAAGCAAGTTGAGATACCGATAGTCGAGAATGAAAGGGTTGTTGATTAATTGATGTTCTGGAGGTTGTTTTGGGAAGAATTGCTAGTTGTGGTTTGTAAGAAGAACTCGTGGATGAATTGATGATGAAATTTATGTTCTAGGATGATGAGTTGAAATGGGTAATTAATGAATTGAGGTTTTGGAGTGGTATTATGATGAAGCTAAGTTTTAGAGGATGAAACATGATGGTGATTGAATTTAGGGTTCTCGATGGAACAGTAGTTTTGGGGTTCATGGGTTAACGGATGGTACTGAAAATTATCCGTTAAACCGGTAATTCCAACGTAATTCGTAATGGTTTTGAATTTCATATTTCCGCCGGAACTTAATTGGACATCTATTAACCGCTAATTTTAATGGCAACTGCAGCTGCAGAGCCAATATCCGTTTGCTATGCCGCTGACAGCCCTAGTTTTTTCTTGTGTTTGATTAAAACTATTCAAAGTCATGGATGCCAAGATCGTGAATGTATTGATATATCTAGTGCTAACCGAATTGGTGTTCTTAATTATCTTCAAATATCCTAAGACACCTTTCTTTCCAAATAAACCAAAGACTTGGTCGAAGCCTAGTGCCATTGAGACGGAATTCAAATCTTCTCATAACCATTCATTATATTTATGCAAGAAAGAAGTATTAACATGTCGAGCTGTGAGGTACTCCCTGGAATCGCCATTGGTAGATTCCACACAGCTTTAGCATAGTCACACTAAAGAACAGTGAAAAGTATATTCCATCCCAGCCTTTTACGTAAAATGCATTTGTTGTCTATTTTTTCAACTGCTTAGTAGGTAATGCATCTTGGTGCATTTCCAACAAACAGTTGGATAGGTGTAGAATACACCGATTACTATCTAGTAGTTACGCTTTCTTTGCTATTTTTCTGTGGAATTATGTACTTTATGTTCTGCTTTTTGAGTTTTATAGTGTGCAATGAGTCATCAGAACAAAAGGAGAGGAAAACGTTCATTTGGAGCGCAAAAGAATCACACCAAAACATCATGCGAGTTATACTTGGAGCAGACTAGGTAAGTTAGAGAAGAAGAGGCAGAACTAGGTTGTCGGCCGGGGACCGATGTGATGTGTGTTTGTTACCCTAACCACTAAAGTGGGGGTGCCACAATGCTTTTGGTTCCTACATGGCCCTAATTCTAAGTGAGCATTTCAATCATTTTTCCCATCTAAAATTCCAGAAGAGAACGAACTTGTAGTTCATTGTCTCGAGAGATAAAATTCAGTGAATCAACGGAGAAATTAAGAGTACACCTAGATAAATCGAGGTAAAGGAGTAAATCGAGTTTTGGTAAGAATTGAGGAAGAAATGGTGTCAGTTTCGATGGGGATTTAATGGTTTTCTACCAGACTCAAGAACATGAAATTAGGGGTTTGTCGCAAAACCGATTTGTTGCAGAACGGGTTGGTAGTGAGATGTTTTTGTGGATTTGGTGAATCAGATGAAGTTTATGCCGTCAACGGAAGAAGAGATCCAGTTTTGGGGGTGCAAGGAAGGAATTGAGAGATGGGTTTTGAATTAAACTGTGTTGGTGTTCTATCGAGATGAATCGGTGATTTCACGGGGATTGAGGTCGTTGTCCGGATGCTGAGGAAATGAGGTGATTCTCGAGCAGTCAGACGAGCTTGTGGTGTTGTGTCCATTGCAATAAGGGTAAGGCTTAATTGAAGCCAAGGAAGAACACAGAAGAGAGGCGATTGAAATGGTGACGTGGAGTTCATTTCGGAGCCGAAGAAGCTGGGGATGTGCAATTAAGCCTGTGACTTGTGGTTTGTGGTGATCGAGGTGCAAGAATTGATGGAATGGCTAGGGAAGAAGTGGGACTAGATCAGGTAGCATGTTGACAGAAATGCAATAGGAGCAATGGAATTGAAGTCAAGAGATGTGAGTTAGTGGTGATATACGGCATTATAGGAAACATTGGATCTGTTAGGTCGAAGTTGAAATTGTTGCTGGAGGAGGTAATGGAGAGTGTGAGATGGTCTGTGAAATGCAGGGCGGCTCGATTGGAGCTTGTCGTGGCTGTGGCAAGAAGGTGGAGCAAGAAAGGAGAAAATAGAGTCGTTGTTGCACTCGGGGAAGAGCTAGAAGTCGTTGTAAGTTTGAATCAGAAGAGTTGTAGGTTTGTGGTGCTAGCTAGCATCACAGATGTTCGCACCGCAGGGTGCAGAGAGATATGGCTTTGAGGTGATAGAGATGGAGGAAACCGATATGTATTGATTGGTGCCAGCGGAGATATGGAATTTGTCGCTGGAGCTCAAGATGAGTTGTTGCTTGAATAGAGATGGTGCTGGATGCTTGAGCAATGGCGGTTGAATTGAGAATTGCAAATGGGTGGTTCTGGAAGAGTTGTAAAGGCTAGGTTGGAAATAAGTTAGTAGATTGTGAGTGGTTCCGGGAGATGTATTGTGGTTTGCCAAATGAGGCTTGTGCACTGCAGCAATGAACTGGTACTGCTTGGTTGCCAAAGTTGTGACTGAGTTACGGTTACAGAAATAATGAGATGAATGTATGTCACGGAGACAGCCGGACATTCGCACCGGTACTCAACGGTCCGCACTGAAGCCTGGTGTTGGTCGAATGCAAGAGGCTGATATTGCAGGTGTTTGGGCATTGTGTGTGTGTGCTGTTGGTGCGCAGAATGTGCAAGAAATCGAGTCGAATTATTGTAGAGCCAATGTCAGAAGGTGTGATAAATGGTTTTGTGCAGAATCGGAATGGAATTACATGTGCCTTGCCTTTGGCCTGGGATTGTGTGAGGTTGCCAATGAAGCTGCAGTTGGTGGGTTATGCATCACAGTATGCAATGATGGTGCAGCTATGGTCTGTGGAAGAGATTTAGTGATGCACCATCCCGTGCAACACAACATTTAGCCTCGCAAAATGGCTGGGCCCGACAACCGGCTAGGCCTGATTGCATGAGTCAACCCAACTCAGACCTGACTGGTTCTGACCGGCACCCTGACTTTGGTTTGACTTGGCCTGACCGAGCTGATCCGGAAATCACCCGCTGACCGATCGAGTGGGACTACTGATTCGTGAGCTGCGGATTTTGCCGGCCAACCCGAACCGTTTTCCAACCGACTTTTCCGCCAAGTTCCAGCCACAATACCAGATTTCCGGCGACTACTTTTGGGACATATTTTCTACATGGGTTTTCTTTCTTATGGGCTTGGTGGATTTTCATCTAATGGACTTGAAGACTAGACCAATTTTGAAGTTGGAGAAAAGCTATAAAGGGAAGGTCTTCTACAACTTATAAAATATCTTATTCTTGGAATTTTGGAGAGCCACTTTGTTTACGCTTCTAGGGTTTGCTTTTGTTCTTCTTTTTCATTATTTTATTATTGAATATTGATTATGATGAACTCCATAGCTATGAGTAGCTAAAACATATTATTGTTAAGGGATAAAAGTTGATTTTCAACATGTTTTTGAATCTATGAATTAGTTTTGTCTCGCAATTTATTGTTTGTGATTCACAATTAATAGTGTTATAAGATTTGAATACTTGTTAGGTTGTGTCCTAATCAATCCGATTTTATGCTCATCTCTAGAGCTATATTAGGGTTTTCAATACGAAAAAGTTGTTTATCCCTGATTCTAAGTAGCATAATTGTGGATAGTGCTTGTAGTGATATATCCTACTAGTCACAAGTGAATCTTAACTTTTGTTAAAACGTTTAGTGCTTTTACACATTCGTTTGCATTGATAAGTCTTATTCCATAAAACTTAATGCTTGTAGGGAGTTAAACTTAATTGTGCTTTTACACTTTAGGTTGATTTTTAGGAAGAATTCACATATGCATCTTTTAATGTGGTTGTGATGAAAACGAATGGAATTAACGGGTTATACTTGCGATCAAGGTATCCTAGGGACTTTTAATAAATACGAGATTAAAATACCAATTCTAATCATTGATGAAAGTACATGTTTGTGAATGATACTATCCCGTGACCAATATCTTCTCCTTATTGATTTCTAAAATTATTTACTTTGCTTTCAATTATTTTTATTTGCTTAGATACAACAAACATACCCCGTGGTTACTTAGAAACTGAAATTTTATAACAACGAAAGCCTCTCTCGTGGATATGAACTCTTTCTTATCGTATACTATATTTATATCTAGTTGATTGAGAAAGTGAAATTATATTTGACGGATTGACAACCGATCAAATTTTATGTCATGTTTGGGAGGCATATGGCTTGTTATTGAGTTTTTAGTTTCTTTTTACAATTTCGCTTTATCTTTGCTTTTATGTTCTTGTCTTGTTTCTCACTTGTTTGCGTAGAATTGTTTGCAGTGTACCTAATCTCCCGGCTTCTAAGGATTGGAATTATCCAAGGTGCTGGATAGCTACTCAAAAGGCACAATACTCCAACCAAGGCGCAAACATTAAAATCTAGAGTCAAAAGTTTGAAGTAGGAGAAGAGATTTTCCAACAACAAGAAGAAGAAGAATGGGTGATGCAAATCGTTCACTCAAGGACTTAGATTCTCATAGGCTTGATACACAAAGGGTGTATTCAAACGAACTCTACTTTTGAGATAAAGCCTGGGTTGCTTAGAGAATTACCAAAATTCCATGGCATGGTGAATGAAGATCCAAACAAACATCTTTGGACTTCCACACCATTGTCACGGCTATGCTTCCAGCGAATGTTGAGGCGGATGGTGCAATGTTGAAAGTTTTCCGTTTTTTTAATGGATAGTGTTAAGGATTGGTTGTACTATTTACCTCCCGGAAGTGTCACAACATGGAATGGGTTGAAGAAACTCTTTTAGAGAGATATTTTCCCGCATCAAAGGCTACTCAAATTCGCAAGGAGATTTGTGGGATGAAGCAAAATGTGGGAGAATCATTATATGAATGTTGGGAACGCAAGACAAGAGATTGGTTGCAAGCTGCCTCACCACCAATTTAGTGACGCTATGATCATCCAATACTTCTATGAAGGACTCCAATCAAGTGATAGGAATCTTATCGACGCTGCGGGTGGTGGTGCACTAGTTAGCAAAATGGTGGCACAAGCTAGAGAGTTGATTGAAAATATGGCAGCGAACTCCCAACAATTCTTGAGTCGTGGTTCGGATGTGATTCTAAGAAGGGTGAGTGAAGTGAGCGAGGTGGAGGAACTTCGTCAACAAATGGGTAACATGACAGCAATGTTGCAACAAGTTGCATCCACGGTTATACCAAGTTCTCCCTCAATCTTATGAAGACGATCAAGCTAATGCGATCTTTCCAAATCAACAAAGACTCGTATGATCCCTACTCAAACACTTACAATCCGGGATGGAGAGATCACCCCAATTTTAGCTATGCCAACAAGCAAGGTGCAATTCAACAACCTACTTTCAACCGTCCGAGTGGATTTCAACCACAACAACAACAATTTCAGACAACAATTTCACAAGCACAACAATCAATGCAAAATCAAGGTTCTGATATTGATTCAAAGCTTCAAACAATGATGCAAGGTATTTCTACCATGTTTAAAGAGAGTCAACAAGAAACTAAGAGTGCTATCAAGGAATTGCAAACACAAATGGGTTCCATGGCTATTGAGTTGAACCAATTGAAGGCACAAAATAGTGGGAAACTCCCTTCTCAACCTATCAACCCAAAAGAGGGTGTCAATGCTATTACGTTGAGAAGTGGTACACAACTTGTGCAACCCGAGGTTACTGATTCGGGCAAGGTGGACACACCAAAGGAACCCGTTTTGGAGGAGAATAATGAGGATTCTCCCCAAACTTCCGAGGTACCTATTTCTAACGCTAAAACTCCAGTTTCTACTTATGTTCCTCCTCTACATTTTCCTCGCAGATTTGCAAGTTCTAAGAAGGCGGAACTAGAAAAGGAGATTTTAGACGTTCTAAAAAAGATCCATGTGAACATACCACTCATTGATGCTATTAAGCAAGTTCCAAAGTATGCAAAGGTGTTGAAGGACTTGTGTACCAACAAACAAAGGCTCAAAGGTAATGAAGTGCTTAGTGTGGGGGAGAATGCCTCGGAAATCTTACAACACAAACTCCCACTTAAGTGCAAGGATCCAGGGTAGTTTTGACATTCCCGTCACAATTGGTAACAAAACATTTAACAAAGCTATATTGGATTTAGGTGCATCCGTTAATGTTATGCCTCTATTGGCCAATGTATAATTCACTTGATCTTGGTCCTCTTAAAAAGGCTGAAATTGTATTGCAATTAGCCGATCGCTCTAATGTCTACCCAATGGGTATTGTTGAGGATGTTCTTGTGCGGGTTAATCAACTTGTATTTCCACTGACTTTAGTGTGTTAGAGATGGATGAAGGTTCACCGGACTCGTCTCTTCCATTGCTACTTGGGCGTCCCTTCATGAAAACGGCGAAACCATAATTGATGTGGATAAGGGAACGTTGACCATGGAGTTTGATGGAGAAACAATACGTTTCAACATTTTCGAGACGATGAGATATCCTAGTGATGTCCACTCTTGTTTCTCCATTAATGTTATGGATACATTGGCACAACAAATGTTTGAATTAAACGGTGATGATGCTTTGGAAACCGTGTTAACTACATCCATGGATAATGGTGTAGAGTGTGGTAATGAAGTCAAGGAAGCCTTTGGTGATCTTAATTCACTACAAGGATGCCCGAAACTCATAATATCTCTTTTATTTCTTTACCATGCAAAGTTGATGAAAAGCTTGTACCTTCAATTGTTAAATCTCCAAAGTTAGAATTGAAACCTCTTCCCGACCACCTTAAGTACTTGTACTTGGGTGATAATGAAGAGTTACCCGTGATTGTTTCTAATAAGCTTAATGATTTACAGAGCAAAAACTTCTAAGGGTGCTAAGGAAGTACAAGACGGCCATAGGATGGACAATCGCCGATATCAAGGGTATAAGCCCTGCCGTTTGTATGCACAAAATTCGTTTGGAGGATGATGCAAAGCCTACAAGGGAAGCGCAACGTCGTTTGAATCCTTCCATGATGGAAGTTGTGAAAAAGGAGATACTCAAGCTTTTGGAAGTGGGTGTTATCTACCCCCATATCCGATAAGAAGTGGGTAAGCCCAGTGACAAGTAGTACCAAAGAAATCAGGTGTGACAGTGGTGGAGAATGATAAGAACGAGCTTGTCCCAACTCGCGTGCAAACCGGTTGGAGGGTTTGTATTGATTATAGAAAATTGAATGCCACCACTAGAAAAGATCACTTTCCTTTACCTTTTATTGATCAAATGCTTGAACGTTTAGCTGACACTCTTACTATTGCTTTCTTGATGGCTATTCGGTTATAATCATATTGTGATAGCGCCGAGGACCAAGAGAAACCCACTTTCACTTGTCCTTTTGGTACTTTTGCTTATAGAAGGATGCCTTTTGGCTTATGCAATGCTCCAGCTACCTTTCAAAGGTGTATGGTAAGTATCTTTTCTAATATGTTGAAAACATAATCGAAGTGTTCATGGATGACTTTAGTGTCTTTGGTGATTCTTTTGACCTTTGCTTGAACAATTTGTCTCTAATCCTTGAACGATGTGTTGAAACAAATCTTGTGCTAAATTGGGAGAAGTGCAATTTCATGGTAACTCATGGCATAGTTTTAGGCCGTATAATATCTTCTAAAGGCTTGGAAGTCGATAAATCTAAGATAGACCTTATTCGTGCTATAACCCTCCCACTACGGTGAGGAGATACGCTCTTTTCTTGGTCATGCAGGTTTCTATCGTAGATTCATCAAGGACTTTTCCAAGATAGCATCACCACTTTGTAACTTATTGCAAAAAGATGTGGTTTTTAACTTTGATGAAAATGTATGGTGGCATTCAATCGTTTGAAAGAGCTTTTGATTTCAGCCCCTATCATTAAACCACCGGATTGGAGTAAGCCTTTTGAGCTCATGTGTGATGCAAGTGACTATGCGGTTGGTGCGGTGCTTGGGCAACGTGTGGGGAAGCTTCCTCATGCTATTTATTATGCTTCTAGAACGTTAAATGAGGCCCAACAAAACTACACAACCACTGAAAAAGAGTTATTAGCCATTGTTTTTGCTTTAGAAAAGGTTTCGCTCTTATCTAATTGGTACAAAAGTTGTTGTCTTTTTCGATCATGCAAAGACTTAGATACTTGCTTACAAAGAAAGAGGCGTAAATCGAGGCTCATACGATGGATTTTACTCTTGCAAGAGTTTGATATTGAAATCAAAGACAAGAAAGGGATTGAGAACACCGCTATGGATCACTTGAGCCAACTTGCTGTGGACAAGGAGACTATCCCGTTGCGTGAAAGTTTCCGGATGAGCAACTATTCTCAATTGCCTTTGGAGAACCATGGTATGCCGATATTGTCAATTACTTAGTTTCTAAACAAATCCCAAAGAACTTGTCTCGTGCTGAGAGGGACAAACTTAAGAGGTTAGGGAACCAATACATATGGGATGATCCATACTTATGGAAACATGGTAGTGACCAAGTAATACGAAGGTGCGTGCCCGAATCGAATTTAACTCTATCTTGTCTTTTTGTCACTCATATTCTTGCGAGGACATTTTGGGAGTAAGAGAACCGCTCACAAGGTACTTGAAAGTGGTTTTTATTGGCCAACTTTGTTTAAGGATGCACATATATTTTGTACAACTTGTGATAGGTGCCAAAGAACCTAAGCAATCTAGGTGCCCGAAATCAAATGCCACAAACTTTTATTCAATTTATTGAAGTTTTTGATGTATGGGGTATTGATTTTATGGGGCCTTTTGTCAACTCCCATGGGAATTTTTATATCTTACTTGTGGTTGATTATGTCTCGAAATGGGTGGAAGCTAAAGCCACCCCAACTAATGATTCTAAAGTGGTTTCAGATTTTGTGCAAGCTCATATTTTTGCAAGGTTTGGAATTCCAAGAGCCATAATTAGCGATGGAGGTTCTCACTTCAAAAACAGGATTTTACAAAGCTTGTTGACGAGGTACAATGTGTCGCACAAGATTGCAACACCTTATCATCCCCAAACCAATGGTCAAGCCGAGGTGTCTAACCGGGAGGTGAAATCCATTCTAGAAAAGACGGTGAATCCAACAAGGAAGGATTGGAGCATGCGACTTAATGATGCTTTGTGGGCGTATAGAACCGCATATAAAACACCTATTGGGATGTCTCCTTTTAGGCTTGTGTATGGTAAACCTTGTCACTTACCCGTGGAAATTGAGCATAAGGCGTTTTGGGCTATTAAGCAATGCAACATGGAGATGGATAGGGCTGGAAAGCAAAGGAAGTTACAACTCCAAGAGCTAGAGGAGCTTCGCAATGATGCATTTGAAAGTTCACGGATTTACAAAGAAAAGACGAAAGCATTCCATGATAACATGATTTCTAGGAAACAATTTTGCATTGGCGTAAAGTGCTTTTGTTTAATTCTCGCTTGCATTTATTTAGGGTAAATTAAGGTCACGATGGATCGGACCTTTTATTGTTACTAATGTGTTTTCTCATGGTAGTGGAAATTCGTAGCATAGCTACGGGAAAGAACTTAAAGTTAATGGGCACCGGTTGAAACCATATTATGAGAATTTCACTTCCGAAGTGGTGGAAGGAGTTAACTTTGTGGATGTGCTCCTCCGGAGGAGTCTTAGAAAGCAAGGAGATAGTCTTGACGACTTTAAACCAAGCGCTAATTGGGAGGCAACCCAAAGGATGAGTATTTCTTGTCTTGTATTTATTTCTTTTCATGTTTTTAGTTTTTCTTTTCTTGTTTTTTCTGATTTCTTGTTAGGATTTCCCACCTTGACTTACTTTGGACGATTCAATTTACATTGAGGACAATGTAAAGTTTAAGTGTGGGGGGAGTGGTTTGCGTTGTAAATTTTTGCAATTTTTCAACTTTTTTGTGAACTAGTGAATAAGAAAACTCCAACTTGTAGTTAGTTTAGAGTCACATAGTATACATGTCGCTAAGATTACATCGAGAATCTCATACTAGTGACCGAACTTAGAGATGACAGATAACATGATCGGGTTTCTTAATTGTATGAGAGTTAAAGTTGGATTTAACCATGCCAAAGGCAAATAAGGTGCGTATCGAATTCTAGTATTAGAACAGTTGATCCCCTATAGTGGAGACTACCCAAGTTACATAATGTGAGGCACCAACCTTCAATTCTTTGTACCTCGCTTCTAAATTTGTGCTTTTAGAGTGTGTGTCACCGTACGTAAATTCCGGCGTAATGGTGAGCTGTCCAACTTCCCACCATAGAAGCACTATTTTGATCTCTTGAGTGCTATTTTTATCAACCATGTTGGTGACATCGAATTGCTAACTTACATACCACTTGTGATCTTGTTCGCAGTTAGCACCATCCACCTTATCTCTCTCTACACCAACAGGTCCATAGAAACACCATCATCATCAACAAGAGGAGCATCACAAATTCGAAGGAAAGTTGAACACGTTCGAGGTTTACAAGCAATGGTATAAAATGGGCAGATTTCAGATTCAAGTAAAGCAACAAGACAAGGGGCAGAATTTTTATAAGTTGAAGACTATTGTACAAGAGCGAAAATTATCAAGGATGAGAGTTCGAGAAGTTTATGATATCAAGACATACAAGTTGTGAAGAATCAAGTGGTAAAGTACTTACACCATGGCCTTTGTATTTTATTTTATTTTGTATTTTGTTTTCTAAAAAAAAATTATTATTCTCTAAAAAAAGAAAAAAAGAAAAAGAAAAAAAACAAGAGAAAATTTTTATAGTTTTTATTATTTTGTTTTATTTCGTTTTTATTTTGTATGTGTTTTATTTTTATTTATCAAAAAAAAAAATATATATATATATATATATTTTGGGTTTGTATAGTTTGTTTTTATTTTTGTATTCTTTCAATAAAGCCTATGGAAAGAAGGAATATCTATAATGAAGTTTCAAGCAACAAGGAATTTGAGGAAAGAATCATATTGTCAAAGATTCTACGAAGTTCAAGAGTTGAAGACCGAAGACGAAGACGAAGATGAAGACACCGATAGAAGACCGAAGACGTTTCTATGGATGATGTGAGAGTGGTGCTAGCTGCACGAACGGATAACAGGTAAGTAAGCATATTCCCACCTTCGTTAAATGGTTGATTTCCTTTCAAGAGATCGTCGAGAAAAATGGGTTTTCAAAAAATATATAAAAGATGTGGGTTTTCAAAATATTTCGGAGGGTTTTGCCTTCCTACCATTCAACGTGTCGCAGATTCTCTTTCATTCCTACCGGACACATGTGTGACCCATAAAGAGTTGTTTATTATTGAGAGCAATATCATAAAACCTTTCTTGTGAGGCGTAGTCGAGACTTTTGATCACTCGAACCCGAATTTTAGTCGAGAAGGGATGGTTATTTCTCTCTCAACTTTTAAGAATGAGATTGTGTTCATTTATGTGTCTAACTTCTTATGACTAGTGCAGAATCTCTATGTCTTCTTAGCGTTGGATACTATCATTACGGAGAACTAGTAAGTTGGAAAAATAGGTTTTGTGGGTATATCTCTAGTAAACCCTCACGAGACTATAACTCGTCCACTAGGGACACCTAGGGGTTTAAAGGCTTGTTATTTATGCTAAAAGTGACCGTAGCCTCGACGACACGGAGTTGTTGTATTTTATTGTTTTGTTTGATTTGCTCGAGGACTAGCAAAGTATAAGTGTGGGGGAATCTGATAGGTATAGAATACACCGTATTTACTATCTAGTAGTTACGCTTTCTTTGCTATTTTTCTTGTGAATTATGTACTTTATGTTCGTTTTTGAGTTTTATAGGTGCAATGGAGTCACCGAGAACAAAAGGAGAGGAAAACGTTCATTTGGAGCGTAAAAGAATCACAGTCCAAAACACTGACGAGTTATACTTGGAGCAGACTAGGTAGCGCAAGGAAGAGGCAGAGAACTAGGGGTCGGTTCCTGGGGACCGACAGGGCCATGTGTGTGCTGGGTTACCCCTTAACCACTAAAGTGGGGGTGCCAATAACAGTTTTGGTTCCTACATGGCCCTAATTCTGAGAGCATTTCAATCATTTTTCCCATCTAAAATTCGTAAGAGAACGAACTTGTAGTTGCTGTCTGAGAGATAAAATTCAGGGAATCAGAATGGAGAAATTCAAGAGTACAAAGTGAGATAAAACCGAGGTAAAGGAGTAAATCGAGTTTTGGTAAGAATTCGAGGAAGAAATGGTGATGTTCTGATGGGGATTTAATGGTTTCTACCAGGACTCAAGAACATGAAATTAGGGTTTGCTGCAAAACCGATTTGGTTGCAGAATGAAGTTGGTAGTGAGATGTTTCTGTGGATTTGGTGAATCTGTATGAAGTTGATGCCGTCAATGGAAGAAGAGATCTGAGTTCTCAGTGGTGCAAGGAAGGAATTGAGAGATGGGTTTTGAATTAAATCTGTGTTGGTGTTCTATCGAGATGAATCGGTGATTTTGCTGGGGATTGAGGCTGTTGTCGGATGCTGATGAACAGAGGTGATTCTGAGCAGTTCAGATGAGCTTGTGGTGCTGTGTAAGTTGCAAATAAGGGTAAGGCTACAGAATTGAAGCCAAGGAAGAAACACAGAAGAGAGGCGATTGAAATGGTGATGTGGAGTTCATTTGAGCTGTAAGAAGTGTGGGATGTGCAATTGGGCCTGTGACTTGTGGTTTGTGGTGATTGAGGTGCAAGAATTGATGGAATGGCTAGGAAGAAGTGGACTAGATTGTGCGTGCATGTTGCAAATTTGCAATAGAGTATGGAATTTAAGCTGCAGATGTGAGTTAGTGGTGATATATGGCATTATAGGGAAACATTGGATCTGTTAGGTCAAGTTGGAATTGCTGCTGGAGGAGGTAATGGAGAGTTGTGAGATGGTCTGTGAAATGCAGTGGCTCTGATTGGAGCTTGCTGGTGGCTCAGGGTAAGAAGGTGGAGCAAGAAAGGAGAAAATAGAGCTGTTGTTGCAGCTCAGTTGAAGAGCTAGAAGCAGCTGTGAGTTTGAAATCGGGCAAGAGCCGTAGGTTTTGTGGTGCTAGCTAGTACCGGTGATGATGTTCCGCATCAGGGTGATTGCGTAGAGTATATGGCTTGAGGTGATAGAGATGGAGGCACCGATATGTAGTGATTGGTGCCGGTCTTTGGAGATATGGAATTTGTTGTTGAGCTCAAGATGAGCGTTGCTTGAATAGATGGTCTTTGGATGCTTGAGCAATGGCTATTGAATTGAGAATTGCAAATGGGTGGTTCCGGTAAGAGTTGTAAAGGCTAGGTTGGAAATAAGAAAGTATATTGTGAGTGGTTCCGGGAGCATGTGTATTGTGGTTTGCCAAATGAGGCTTGTGCACTTGCGTGCAATGAACTCGGTACTTGTTGGTTTCCAAAGTTGTGACCGAGTTACGGTTACGTGAAATAATGAGATGAATGTATGTCGTCGAGTATAGGTCGTGACATTGGCACCGGTGGTTTGAATGGTGGTCCGCAATTGAAGCTCGGTGTTGGGTAATGCAAGAGGTTGATATTGCGGGTGTTTGGGTATTGTGTGTGTGTGTGTGCTGTTGGTGCAGAGAATGTGCAAGAAATCGAGCTGAATTTGTAGAGAAGCCAATGTTGTAAGCAGTGATAAATGGTTTTGTGCAATCGATGGTATTACAGCCTTGCCTTTGGCCCGGGATCAGGCCGAGGTTGCAATGAAGTCGTTAGGTTAGCTGGGTTATGCATCACAAGATGCAATGATGGTGCGGCTATGGTGCATGTGGAAGAGATGTAGTGATGCACCATCCTGGTGCAACACAACATTTAGCCCCTGCAAAATGGCTTTGGCCTGACAATCAGTTAGGCCCTGATTCAGATGAGTCAACCCTAACTCAGACCTGACTGGTTCCGACCGCACACCCCCGACTCCTTGGCTCCGACCGAGCCGATCCGAGCCGACTCCGTTGACCCGACCGAGTTGACTCGGCTGAACCGGTGACGAAGTGACTTTGTTTGGTCAATTGAACCATTTTCCGACGACTTTTCCCAAGCAACAATACCAGATTTCCGACTGACTACTTTTGGGACATATTTTCTACATGGGTTTTCTTTCTTATGGGCTTGGTGGATTTTCATCTAATGGACTTTGAAGACTATACCTAATTTTAGAAGTTGGAGAAAAGCTATAAAGGGAAGGTCTTCTACAACTTATAAAATATCTTATTCTTGGAATTTTGGAGAGCCACTTTGTTTACGCTTCTAGGGTTTGCTTTTGTTCTTCTTCTTCATTATTTTATTATTTGATATTGATTATGATGAACTCCATAGCTATGAGTAGCTAAACATATTATTGGTTAAGGGATAAAAGTTGATTTCTCAACATGTTTTTGAATCTATGAATTAGTTTTGTCTCGCAATTTATTGTTTGTGATTCACAATTAATAGTGTTATAAGATTTGAATACTTGTTAGGTTGAGTCCGGAATCAATCCGATTTGCGTTCATCTCTAGAGCTATATTAGGGTTTTCAATACGAAAAAGTTGTTTATCCCCCGATTCTAAGTAGCATAATTGTGGATAGTGCTTGTAGTGATATATCCTACTAGTCACAAGTGAATCTTAACTTTTTGTTAAAACGTTTAGTGCTTTTACACATTCTGCTTGCATTGATGAGTCTTATTCCATAAAACTTAATGCTTGTAGGGAGTTAAACTTAATTGTGCTTTTACACTTTAGGTTGCTTTTTTAGGAAGAATTCACATATGCATCTTTTAATGTGGTTGTGATGAAAACAGGGGAATTAACGGGTTATACTTATGATCAAGGTATCCTAGGACTTTTAATAAATACGAGATTAAAATACCAATTCTAATCATTGATGAAAGTACATGTTTGTGAATGATACTATCCCGTGACCAATATCTTCTCCTTATTGATTTCTCAAATTATTTACTTTGCTTTCAATTATTTTTATTTGCTTAGATACAACAAACATACCCGTGGTTACTTAGAAACCGAAATTTTATAACAACGAAAGCCTCTCGTGGATACGAACTCTTTCTTATCGCATACTATATTTATATCTAGTTGATTGAGAAAGTGAAATTATATTTGACGGATTGACAACCGACCAACGGTTTGATTCTCTCGAAGAGTATCCATGCTCCATAATCCTTTCCAAAACTTCTTTGTTTTGTCGTGACGGTGTTAGATGGATTCAAGAACTTTTTGCATATAAAGATTTAAATGTAAAATTCACCGTTTATTGTAAGAAACCATCTCAATTTATATTTTTCAAGATTTTCCATCTCTTTGTGTGTATAATATTATGTTCATTATTTCACTGACCAAAGATCTATCAAAAGTTGAAAGTAACAAAGACTCATTCCACTTCTTTGTGTCATGATTTATCAAATCAGACACAAGTGTTATATTAGAGTTTCTAGGGACAAAACTAGCTAGAGTTTGTTCCCTATTTGGTTACCATTTCATCCCAGATATTTAGAGAATCCATTTCCTACCTCCCAAACACTATACTTTTTGATATGCTCAATACCTTGTAAAATGCATTTCCAAATCTAAGAAGCTTTGATGATTTCTTTTTGGATTGGAGAGGTCCTTTTTTTTTAAGTATTTTTCTTTTAAAATTTGAGCCCATAAATCATCAGGACTACTCATCAATCTCCAGGCTATCCTACTAATCATAGCCTGGTTCACTTTGTTAGCCTCTTTAAAACCTAACCCCCCTTGGTCAATTGGCTTACATAAGAAATCAAAAGATTTTATGTAAATACCTTTAGAATTAGTATGTTTTCCCCACCAAAAATCTCTCTGAATATCATTTATTCTTTTGGTAATTTTTTTAGGCAAAACAAAACATCCAATGCTAAGAATTAGCATACTAGAAAGAACAGATTTATTTAGAACAATCTTACTTGGTTGGGATAAGATTTTTGCTAACCAGTTTTTAACCCCCTGTTCCATTTTTTTTTTATAATGCTATCAACGGACTTAAGTTTTGATCTATCTATGAATAAAGGTACTCCTAAATGGGTGTCTCTAATATTTATTTTTTTTATTTTCATTAACCTAGAAATAATACCTCAGTGTTTATTATGAACTTTTTTACTAAAAAACAGACCAAATTTTGCAAAATTTATTACTTGCCCAGAGGCTTTACTAATAAGATTAATAGATTCTAGAAGATTTTTACGGTTGCCTAAATCTCGCTCTAGTGAAAAGCAAAAGGTCATCTCGCAAAGAATAAATGAGAGATAGGTGTTGATTTTGGGGTGAGTTTGATACCTATTTTTGCTTTCACTATATCCAAATGACAAGAGGGAGTCTAGAAAGAACCTCCATACACAGAATGAATAAATAAGGAGATAAAGGATCCCTTTGTCTTATTCCCCTAGTTGGTTTAAACTCCTTACATGGGTTCCCATTTAGTAAAACAGATATGCAGGAAGTTGAGATACATTGATAAATCAATTCACTCCAATGGATAGAGAAACCAAAAGGCCTTTAGAGTTTTTATCAAGAAGTTCCAATTAACTCTATCAAATGCCTTAGACATGTCAATTTTTGTTCCTATGTTTCCTCGTTTTCTTTTTACTTTTCTTTATTGAATGGACAATCTCATGAGCAACAATAATGTTGTCGATATTTGTCTAGAAGAGAGGAAGGCAACTGGGAGGGGAGATATGATTTTTTCTAAAAAATTTTGAACTCCGTTAGCCATTAATTTAGCTATGACTTTGTAAGGAGTGTTACAAAGTCCAATTGGCCTAAAATCAAGTAGGGGACTTGGGATTTTAATCTTTGGAATTAAAAACAAGAAAGTCTTATTTAGATCAACATGTAGCTGTTTATTTTTGAAAAATCTTGTACTATCGTTTATCAATTGTGTTCCCCAGTTTTCAGTTATGTTTGAACAAGCTCACTGGAAGCCATCTCGGCCTGTGTGCTTTGTTAGACTTAAGCTTTTTTTCACTACATCCCAAATTTCTTCTGAAGTTGGGATATCAGTTAAAGCTAGATTTTCTTCCAAAGAGATGCAGGGCTTAATATGTTTAAAAATTTCATCCTCTGTGTTAACAGAGTTTTCAGAAAAAAGATCAGAAAAAAGATATGAGAACATCTTCAATTTCATGTCTAGAAGTAACCACTTTATCATCTCTATCCTGGATGCAATCTAAATTATTCCTTTTTCTTCTTTTTAAAGTTGTGACATGAAATTTTTTTGTGTTTCTTTCTCCTAAGGCAATTGTATTGTTCCTAGATTGTTGTTTAGTTATTTCTTCTTGAGTGTTGTACAAAGCCTCTAATTCCAAAGTTTTTTTGTTTATTAGCTCAGTAATACTCCCCTGAGATGCTTTAGCTGAGAGATTCTCAATTTGTTTTATTAGATGCTTAATTTTTTTATTCTGCTTTCCAAACACATTTTTTTCCAAAATTCAAATTTTCACCCAAAATATTTATATTTTGGATGAGATTCAAAGTCGGAGAATCAGAAAAACATTTCCAAGATTGTTTTATAACCTCTATACAAGAAGGTTCTTTTAGCCAAGTGTCATACAACTTAAAAGTTGGAACTAAATTTAAACTACAAAAGACGAGATTAAGATAGATAGGACTATGATCAGATCCTATTGCCACCAAATTTTCAAGAGATGCATCTGTGAATTCTAGAAACCACTATGCATTAGATAAGCCCCTATCAAGCCTTTTCTTAATGTTGGCATGCCCTTCTCTTATATTATTCCAGGTAAAAATATTACCTTCAAAACCTATATATCCTCTAATCCAGTTCTTTGGATTAAATTCAAGATTGGATTCCAGCTTTTTCCTATTGAAAGGAAGACCTCCTTCTTTTTCATCACTGTTGAAGATAATATTCGGGTCTCCTATTACTAACCATGGCATTTAAGTTAAATTAATTTGATTAGCAATGTTCTCTAAGTAACCCATTATTTCTAGTTTAAATTCATGCTTTCGGAGAACCATAAAAACAAGTTAGAAGCCATTCCTATGAATGGAAATTGTTTTTAACAATGATATTAATCATGTTAAGGTTCCATTGAACCACTTCAAAATGAAAGCCATCTACCCAAGCAATTGCTATCCCCCCCAGCTATTCCATCTGGGTCAACAATGTGGGTATTTGGGAAAAAATTAAGCACATGCTTCATTAAGCACCTTTGAGATTTGGTTTCAGATAAAAAAAACATCTGGTTTTTCAGTATATACTAAGTGGTTTAGATGATGCCTGGTCTTTTTTTTTACCACACCCTTGTGTGTTCCGTGCCAATATTTTCATTAGCAAGTTCTATACTAGAAAGCAAAATAATGTAATATAACAACAAATTATGAGTGAAAAAAATATATAAACTAGTGATATGCTTGATTTTAAGATGACTAGTGGTTTTAAAAACATCGGGAATATTGAGAAAAAGTATTGAAACCTCGGCTTATAAGCCTATCTTAAACAAACAATCTAAATAAGTTTTAGTAATAAAAGAAACAACTAAGATCTAATCATGTATGAAAGGAATATATCACAATTTTGGGTACCCGGATTCCCTTGGTTTTTTTCGGTTGAGCAAAGCAGATTTTAGCGGATTGATCTTGAGGACTAGAGGAGAGGGATCCTAACTAGTGGCCGGATGAAATTCGACAAATGGACTAGGATGCATAGGTTTTTTCAGATTGAAACATAATTGGCATTATGATGCCAAACACCAGCTAAACCACAAAGGACTTTCAGACGATCTAATTGAAGCTCCTAGAAAACTAGGGAAAGGCAAGGAAAAAAAATTACAATACAAAAGAGGAAGACGATAATTTAGGTATTTGAAAGAAAAATGGAAAGAAAAATCATTCTAACTTACGTGAAAGCAGGTAAAATTAACTCAATAGTCTAAACAAGGTTGGATTAAAGTCATAGATGGGTGTCCCTAATTCCGAGTTTAAATTATCGATTTTAAATCACCGATGATTATCATGTGTTCTCGCATTGCTTTTAAAAAAAGAATGATTAATTGGGGGATATGAAAACTAATTGGGGGATATAGCTACAAGACAAAATAGGAGTCCCAATAGCAATTCGGGTCACCCCTTATGTAATTATTTTTTTTTAATTCCTAATCTAGCCCCCACTAATCAGATTATTGATTAATTATAATTAGTAAAATGTTAAGTATTTGGGGGATAAATTAGTGTGTATTTATTTTTATTTGAATTTGTGTGGGTTAGTTGAGAGTAGAAGGAGGGAAAAAAAAATATTTGAGAGGAATTTTTTTTTTTTAAAATGGAAGATGATTGTGATGAGAGAATTACCGCTAATAAGAGGTTGAAAAATTGATTTTTTTCTTTTGAATCCACCATTGTTGGGTACTGAAAAAGCTATGTGTAGGCATGGTATTCAACCAAAAACCCACAAGGGCAATTGTTGGAAATGTTCATAAATTGTTTGCCACTATCCCAGCCGATTTTTTCTGGTTTTGATCTTCGAATGTTGATTTTTTTGGTTTTGAATTGTACCGCATGGTAATATAGTTTTCGAGCATAAACAGATACATGTTCCTGCAAGATAGTATTTTGCTTAAATTTCTATGCCGGAACAGATGAAAAGTATCCTAATGTTGATTTTTTTTTCACTTGACTACCGGCATTGATAGGAAATTCTCGAGCATGCCGATCATGTTCCGCATATGGTCTTCATCAATTCCGCATGGTCTTCATCACTTCCGTTTTGAATTTTTTCGGGTATTAATCGACCCACCGCCGGCATGGTCGGCTGATATGAAGACCATGCCGTATTGTTTTCCCAAGCATAGCATGTTGTTTTATTTTCTATGCCGGAAAACAATACCGCATGGTCTTCATATCAATCGTCCATGCTTTCTATAAGCTGACTCGATTAAAACCAGTAAAATTCAAACAAGTGATGATGACTATTTTAATTGATGAAGACCATATGTCGGGAACATGATATGCATGGTCTTCATCAATTCCGGATGGTCATCATCACTTTCAAAGATGATCTTCATCACTTGAATAAAAAAAAAAAAATTGGTTTCCAAAGTGAGGAGAAGAGAATTTGATATAGAGTGGGAGAGTTTAGAATTTGAAAGGGAATGGGAAATATTTGTTTCAAAGCTCCACCCCTAAATAAGATTAATAAGAAGTGGAGATGGAAATGGGGGATATGATTTTGTTTTTTGATTTTAAGTTTTTGATTTTTATTTTTGTGGGAAGGGTATTTTAGTATTTTCATAACCAATGGTCACCCCTTAGCCGAAATCATGGGTTGGGGGAAGTAATTCATATCCCCCAATTAATTATTCTAAAAAAATTAGAGATTTTTTTTTCTTAATATTCATCAATTTTAAGACATTGTCAAACATTTTAACGGACTGATCCAACTCAAACAAAAAAACTAGGTCCAACGACCCTTCTATAATTTAAAATTCAATTTAATATATTTCAAAAATTATTTTTTTTTTTAACATTCAGACAACCGGTGAAACCTGCACTCCATAATGCCCAGATCCACTACCGAAAACCGGAGTCATAGCCCCCAATGAACTCTCAAGAACACCATCCATCAGAAAGAAAAAAAACTAATTTAACAGCTTAGGAATCAACAAGATCCCAAAAAGAAATTTGCCCATTTCTTTTGGGATTTCGTCAATGAAATCCAAAGGTTCGAGTCAAACCTTATGGACAGACACTGTATTGGTCAACTAATATTGACGGTGTGTCAATCGGTCAACCTCGGTTGGGACCGAAAAATACGGTTTTAGCCCTCGAAGAGTAGCTAACTCAACCACGGATGAAATGGGTAGAGTAAATCATTCAGCATCCGATCCGAATTGGTTTTCTTCCTCATCTTTGTATTTCAATCTCCCCCTGTTCTTCTCCCTACTGGACTGTGAGTCCTTTTGATTTTAGTTTTTTTTTTGGGGATTATTTTGATCTTCTTAATTTTAGGGTCTCTGATTCATTTTACATGTGATTTATTTTAGGAGTTTTTGTTTTGAATCACAATTGAAATTTTTGTGTTTGTTTTTGTGGATTTATGTCGGATGCAAATCTCGTAGTGTTGTTGATCCATTAGAGCGTTTGGAAATTTCGCTTCAGGTGATTCAATTTCCATTACGTTTTTTTTTTTTTTTTTTTTTTTTGTATGTTTAGGTTATTTAGTGTTGTTTAACGGGAAAATGATATTAGCCATGGTTTTTGGTATTGCGAAAATGAGATGAGTGTTTGGGATGAAATTTGGATTAGGTGTGTTAAGGAGAACACTTGGTATTTCATCCTTTCGGTTTTTTGTAGTTCCTAAGGTTATTTTGGTATCCTTTAAAATGATTCTGATTTAAAAGAAATCGATGTTATCAATTTGATTGATTACTCGTGGGAATTTATTGATTTGTTATTTGTGAAGGTACTTCTTTGACATAGACTGATTTTGTTTGCCTAATTTCTTTAATCAGAGTAACCACATTGTGGCTTTAAAAGTTTCGTTCAAGAGCCAGCTCAAACAATCTCGGGTTGAGCATCAACTTTGCAGGGAAGTTGAGATACAAAGCCATTTAAGAAAGCCGAACATTCTTAGACTCTATGGCTACTTCTACGATTAGGTATTGAAATTTGTTGCTTTGCAACTTTATTCATTCAGGACAACGGATGTACTCGGGTTTAAGAAATTGATATTAATCCAATTGGCCGTAATTTTATTTGGTTAATGCAGACTCGGGTTTATTTGATCTTAGAATATCTTCATCAAAGGTGAACTTTGTAAGGAACTGCAGAAATGCAAATACTTTAGTAAAAAACTAGCTGCCACAGTGATTTTTTTTTAAATACATATTGGTTTAAATTTTTTCATGTCTAAGTGTTGTTTTGATTCGAACTTCTATTCCTTTGAGTTTCTGAAAAGCTGAGATTATTTTTTCTCTTTCTACGGTACATTGCATCATTAGCACGAGCGATATACTGTCATGGAAAGCATGTCATCCACAGAGACATAAAACCAGAGAATGTCTACTTGTAAGGAAAATATCGAGAGTGATGAACTCCATATATTTCTTCGGCAGCAGAATTATATCAACAAGTTGAATAAGCCCTTGATCATATCAAATCTAATGCACGAGAAAACTGCTTTGCTGATGGCTGAAGGTCCCAATGGCACTTCAAAGATCAAACAAATGTTTTTGCAATCCCTGAGCATATTTCCGTCTCCTGGGAGTGCACATATACAAATATCGGCTGATAATAATAGTACACAAGAAGAGGATGAAGAGGTGTCTAAGTCTCATAATAAGATCATATCATCTACACCTTCAGCACCTTTATCAGTAATACAAGACAAGGACTTGCCTACAATTGTAAGGAATTTCTTTAATTGAACCGCTCACATGTGAGTTATGCTAGATAAGCAATTTTATGAGCAACAATGACACTGTGAAGTGGCAGTTGAGGTCATCAAATATTGTTGCATGTTATCTATTTTATTTTTTGGAAGCATCAACTTCTAGATAATGTGGTGTATAACTGTATTTAGAGAATGCTCGCATAGGATTATTCAGCTCCGCATCATGATAGAATCTACGTGTGACATGAAGCTGACCAGAAGTTATGATATTTTTCTCATGTATGCAGGTGTCAGCCAAAATTGTAAGGAAAATTTTATTTGAACTGCTCTCGTGGCTAATATTCTGAGCAGCTGTTGACCCTGTGAAATGGCAGTTGTTGACCCTGCGAGGTATCTCAATTTGTGGAGAACGGTGCGGGTAATTTATAGCCATTTTTATGCTTCATTGTTTCCACTGTTGTTGCTTTCATTTTATACCTTGTGGTAGTTGTTGCACACACAGCCTTAGTCAGGAAGCTTATATTTCTTAAAAATATTAATTACTGAGGAACCGTTAAAACTTATTTTGCAGGTTAAGAAAGAAATTTTGGAGAAACTTGGTATTTCTTTGCAGTCACCAAGAAGACCATCTGAACTAAGAAGACCATCTGAACTAAGAGCATATAAGTGATATTTTATACATTTTTTCAGTAGAATTGACATACAAATTTCTTTGCAGTCACCAAGAAGACCATCTGAACTAAGAGCATTACTACCTTTTTTTCAAAAAGATGTTTGCCTCCTGATGCTGAAACGATGAAGGCAGACCACACAAATTCAAGGGGTTAAGTTGGATGATTTAGGTTTGGTGGCAGTTGTGGAAAATGTATGCTTGATTAATATTTAAGAAGAAAGATTTCTGTTGAGAATTAGATGATCTAGCGTTTTGATAGTGCTTCATAGTTATCATTTCATTGTAATTGACCTTGCCGTGTTTTAGAATTTTAGAAAATTTCACAAATTAGAGTTTAGGGGAATTGAAACTGTTGTTTTGTGGTATTCCATTTTCCCAATTTGGGGTTTTCAGTGTTTGTGCATTGGGATTTGGGAATGCTATCAAGTTGTTTTTTTAACGATGCACTTATATGTGACCATTTTATTTTAGGAACTTCAGTTTGTATTATTTTGCTTATGCGTGTTTGTAATTTAGTGGTTTTAATTTGTTTCCAGGGGAACTATAATTGTGAAGATGCGTCGTGGGCAGGAATTGAGATTGAGAGCTATAGCTAGAAAAGGAATTGGGAAATATGCTGCTAAATGGTCACTACTGTTACATTCATGTATGAACCAGACATCCACACCAATGAGGATATGATGGCAACGTTGACTCTTAAAGAGATCCAAAGTTGGGTTGAAAGTAGTCCAACCAAAGTTTTGGATATTGATCCTAATACCCAACAGGTACTTATATTTTTCTTAGTGGTAATTTGGATGGTGTATTGATACTGGAAGTTATGCTCTCAGGTCTTATCATGCATCGTTTCATGCTTATTATTTTGTTGTTCATGTTCCGGTATTAGTTTTACTACTGAATGGTGTTATTGGGGTTAATTAAAACATGTTGAGGTTTATCTTTTCAAATCTTGTCTTGTATGACTCTTCTCATGAGAAAATTAAGCTGGTAAGATAATTTTTGGTAGATAAGTAAGTTAAGCTACTAGTTTAGTTGCATGCATCTATATTTAAACGTTGCCATGCTCAAGTTCTATTCATTCCAACAACGCTGCCTTGGATTGACCTTTATCATTACTTAGACATGTGTGCATTTCTACCTACAGACCTGTAGATTACATCAAATATAAATTAAAAACAAAAATGGTGTTTGAAAGAATAAATGTTTGTTACGATCTGCTAGTAAACTCCCTGCATTTAAATGTTTTCATGACCTTGTTCGTAGTTTCAATGTTCCCGTAAAGACATACATCTGTTTGCAATATGCTCTACTAGATCAAATTTGCAGATGCACATATGATGATCTAAGTAGACCGTATATTTCTTCGTATATTTCCTCTATATGGAATGGAATATATAATTCTGCTTACACACATAATACTGGCATATATAGGTTACACTAGGATTTGATGTGTAGGATTTTTTGCTATATTTTTTTGCATATTTTTTGATCCTCATTCATCATTAGTCTGAATGCAATGCAGCCAATTTTTCTGAAATGATGCATACACGTTAATTGCTTACTGATCTGAACGTGGTTCCGTAAGGACCCTTGGATCACGGTAATCCCCCCAAAGGTGCACCATGCCAAGCACTTGGATCGTCATCCACGTCAAACCGCATGGAACTAGCGAGTCGCCAAGCATGGTCGTCACTTTTTTAAGTATAAATTCAGTTCTGAAAATGTTGAATGGTTTATAGGTCACAGTGGTTGATCCAGAGGCGTACACATACGATGATGAGGTGATCAAGAAAGCAGAAGCAATGGGAAAACCAGGGATCGTGGTGACTCAGTAATCTTAAATCTTAAAGTTGTTACTTACCATATGCTTTATTTACAAGGAGATAATCTGCAACTTTTCATATCACTATTTTACATTTCCGAGTCCATGTACGCAAATCGCTTCTGAGAACTATACGATACCCAACTTAATTTATATGATCGTCTCAATAAACTCGACCATTTTAATTTATTAGGCTATAAAACATCGTACCCAGTTTATTTTATACTATGGTGTTGGTATGGTACCCAATTCATTTAATGTGATCACCTGGAAATATTATCTGCTGACTTTGTCGTGCCATTTGTTTGGACAGTAGTTGTAGTTTCAGCTTGGTTGGATTCGATGCTAGTAAAACCCATCTTTAGTCTTCGCCTATCCTGTCTGTCCAAGATCACCATAACAAAGAACTAAAATAGGGCTTCTCTATCAATGGCTAATGATGCGCAACTTTCGATTTTTCATTTATAGATGGGATCGGTATGCTGCTCTGTTGGGTAGAGTAGCAGCAAAGCTCATGTTAGAGACGGAATATATATCTTCCTAACTTTATTATACATTACCCATATATGCAATCCGGATCCTGGTAATGATCCAATTTCACAATCCATAGAACGACTAACTACAATTGAATTATTAACTATGATTGAGGGGTAAAGAAGGCATAAAAAAAAATGAAACTTAAGGAACACAGACAGACAAAATCGGTTTGTCCCTTCATAGAGGATGATTGGGAACTTGGTCTGTCTGTGAGGGTTGACTAAAAACTTGGGATTTCAGTGATGATTACCTTTGTGATCCTAGAAAGAAAGTCTGAAGACATTTGATTTATATAACTATTGTGTTCTTTCTCTAACTCAAAATAAATGGTCATTAGCTTTCTACCCATAATGAAACAGGGTCTTAAAGCTCCTGAAGATAGACGACCCATTTCGATCCATAGAAAAGAGACGAGCAACACAAATTTATTAGTCTTGTTTTATTGTGGTTTAAATGTATAGAAAACTTAAAGCAAGAATTCAAATGGTGCTCAACAGCATCAACAGAGCAACAGCCCCAAAAAGAGGAAAGAGTAAAAGAAAGAAAAAAAAAAACTTAAAACATGAACAACTACCCCCAAGATATTGTAACCCCACTAGTTCAATCCCCTTCCTCCCTTATTTGAGATCAATCCGCATATTTGTTAACTTAATCATTTAACTAACTAATTTAATTAGAAAGGATAATTTTGGTATTAATATGAATACCTAGATAAGGGATGACTTAGGTTTACTTCATAATGACCTCCTAAAATTTAAATGATGGTCCCCATGAAAAAGGGATGGTACCCAAAAAACGGTTCTATAACAAAGATGGGAAAGGATTGAATCACTGGATGATAGTAAAAAAATTAGTGCTTGTTTTGAAGCAGTACTGATTGCAGAAAATTTAGATAATGCAAAGAATTATAATAGCAAATGAGTGAAGCAGTCAATTCAAAACCACAAACCTAACTATGAAGCAGTTAGTGGGTTAAAGATATATCAACACAACTACAGAGAACAATGAAGGTTATTAGAAGGTTTAAAAGCTTAAAAAGATCACTTACACAGACAGTAAAAAAAACTAGAATTTAAGACAACAGGCAGTAAACCTAGGAACAAACGAAACCAAAAAAGAGAAGGCTATTCACCGGCCTTCAGATGAGTCATATCAGTTCAAACTTGGGTGTGGTATCCATAACATAGAGAGATTCTTAACCATTTGATCATACTGGTGGATGTTTATTGCTGTTGCTGCTGGTAGTGTTCTGGGTAGATGAGCAAACCTCTTTGTCTAAATAAGCTGCTACTTTAGCTTTGAATCTTTTGGGGGAAGCGTGTATTGCTCCACCCATTGCTTTCCATGTGAAAAGAGAACCTGCGACTCATCTTTATTAGCCACATAACATCCCAAAATTCAAACAAAACACTTGTTCCAACTCCATCATCGTCAGTACTCTCCCTAAGTATCATTTCCGACATCTAGTTATTCCGTGGGGCACTAGCAAAATAGGGATCAGTATTACCCTCATTAGCTTTCTGCACAATAATTCACCAAGCCATAAAGCACATTGAGTGCAACTAGCCACTAGTCAGCTACTTGTACATCACTATTTCACTACCAATGGAGCAGTTCATACTAACAGCTTTCATTCAAGGTTCAGACTTCAGAGTTCCATAAAGCTACCTATTCTAATACTCCAAAACAGTGCAATCATATTAAAAGTTAAGCCAAATGGAAATGCAGAAGTGAGTTCCATGAAGCTGCTATTCTAATTCTTCAAAACAGTTCTATGACAGATACCAAGTATACAATTGGGATTAACAGCTTTCCGCCTACAAAGTTTAGCATGGATAAAATTGATATCATAGTCGCATTAACAACACATAAAAGATGCAAGAAAGGGAATGAACTGCTTCATTCATTAATTCCCATTCCCACCAAAAAGAAAAGAAAAGAAAGAGAAGCAAGAAACCATTGATTCAATGGAATAGTTGTGAAAGATAATGATCTATTGAGTTTGAAACTGCCTGTCTTTACATCATAGAAACTAAAATGTGCTTATATTAACACCATCTGAACTAAAAGGAATATTAACCATATGGCATACGGGAAATCAAAAGATTAATTGACAACCTATGCACGCTCCCCACGAATACGCCTTGCAAGTTGGATGTCTTTAGGCATTATGGTGACCCTCTTGGCATGAATAGCACATAAGTTGGTATCTTCAAAAAGTCCCACAAGGTAAGCCTCAGCAGCCTCCTGAAGTGCAAGGACAGCATGACTCTGGAACCTCAAATCAGTCTATACATACAAACATAGACAGAACTGTTAGTGTAAGAAAGAAATCAAAACGCAATTCAATATTCCAGACATATTAATTGAGAGACTAAAAAGTTACCTTGAAATCCTGAGCAATTTCACGAACAAGGCGTTGAAATGGAAGCTTACGTATCAAGAGCTCAGTGCTTTTCTGGTATTTCCTGATTTCTCTGATAATAGTTGAATACATACAGAAATTAGTTGGAGTCGGGGCTCTTAATCAAAAAACATGGGTTAACAAATAAGATAAACAAAGTACTGTTATCTCAATTTACATACCTTAGAGCAACAGTACCAGGGCGGTAACGATGGGGCTTCTTCACTCCACCGGTGGTTGGTGCAGACTTTCTTGCAGCCTTCAAGAACACAAACCAAAACAAATGTTACTAGATAGTTGAGAATTGTTATACACAATTACAGTAATAAGACCAAAGGGCACCAAATTCATGAATTAACAAAATCAAACGAAAAAGACTCATTCAAATCAGACTATATAAAATTGGGCACAAAATTTTCAAAACCCTAGAATCTAGAAATGGGAGAACCGTATACAAGCGGAGAAATAAAATGCGATATTAATCGGTCGTGCAAAACATTATAATCAAAACGCACCTTAGTTGCTAACTGTTTCCTTGGAGCTTTCCCTCCCGTAGATTTGCGAGCGGTTTGCTTGGTACGAGCCATCGGTTCAAAATTGATCAACAAATCAAAACGAACTGTAATCAGAAAAAATAGAGATTATAATCAGGAAGTTTAAAACACTAAGCTAATGCCATTAAATGAAAATTGGAAAACTAGGGTTAGGGTTTCTAGCATTACCTGAACGAAAGAAGAGAAGGGAATCTGTTTGGAATAAGAGATGAGAGTGTGGGTCAATTGAAGAAATATTCGGGTGTATTTATACTGGACGAAATGAAATAGCAGCGATCCGTGTGATTTCTTCTGATTGGTTGATTTTAGCTCTCTAGGATTGGCAAAACATGGTAAAACATCAATAAGGCCTCTTCCTATGCACATGCCAAAAAAATGGTGTTTGGCATGCCAGGTGGCATGCCAAACCATTTGCGCCACTATGGGGAAACCTGAGCGATCGATTTGAAGGAGCGATATTGTCAATATCTCCAAATGATAAAGTCTTTATCACGGCGATATTGTCAATATCGTCGAATTCACTATATCGTCATCGATATAATCAATATCGCCACCGCTCGAGTTTCGCCGCCTATAAATACCGCAACTATACTCCCACCTCTTCTAAACTCTTTCAATTCTTCTTCTGAAAACCTTCAAAAACCACCGATTTTCTTCTCAATTCTTCTTCCGAAACCTTCTCGAAACGATTATCTTAATCGAGATATGGAGAAAAGAAAAAGAAACAAAAAGGGAAAGCATCTACAAGTACCCCAGGCAAAGGAGTAAGTTTTGTTGTGGATACAAATTATGAGTTTAATAATGTTAGACTAGTAGCCTATGAAGGTGTATTCTAATCACCTTTCGATAATGAGGGGCGATATAACGCTATAAATCTAAGAGGTGGATGGACCGAGTTACGTACAATTTTTCAATTACTTCCTGGTGCTGTTCAAGAGAGAGTGAGAAGATATCCTTGGCGACATCTATATCAAATACAACCTAGAAACCACAGGACTCAAGGTGTTCAAGTTATATTAGAACGATGGTGGAAGACTACAAACACGTTCTTTTCAAGGACTTTGAATGCGGTAAGTCGGCTCTTTTCTGTAATTTAATTTTTAGATTATGTGTTTTATTTCATAAAAATCAACAAATTCTAATTATGAATAATTATTGTTAATAGGAGTTACACCGATAGATTTATACATGTTAACCGGAATTCCATGCCAAGGGAACTCCATTCCATTTAATAGACTAAAGTGGTTATCAGAAGGTAGATGGAAAGAAAGACTTCCTTTATACTCAAATGAATTAGAAGGAAATCCTTCACATAGACAAATAAAAGCGTATGGGTTGAAGGTGTCCGGGTTGAAAAGTTTTTTCCTGGCATATATCTTTAAGAATGAATGAAAACAGGGAATTCGGTAATCAATATTTGATCCCCGACCATTTTGAGGAGCTAGAACGTCTGTTTGTATTGTGGACACTGGGCCAATGTCTGTTTCCAAATGCTAGCTCAGTAGTGTTAATTGGGTTTCTCGAAGCATTAGAAGATTTAGAGCAAGCACCAACATATGATTGGGGGACTGCGATTTTATCAGAGATTTACATTGCCCTAAGTGATAATTCGACGTGTGATAAAGATAGTTTTAATGCTTTTTGGGGAGTTTCGAGGTAAGAACCAATCTTTTTCACATTATGTATTTATTTGTCATTTTCATATGGAAAAGTTATTAACCTGGTGAATGTTATTTTTTTCAGTATTGGTGGTATACATATTTCCGTGTTTTGGAACCTTGTCTTAAGAATTATACGAATGTATTTCCGATCATACGAAAGTATGATTCTGAGAATTGGGAAGCTTCACATATTGAAGATGGTCAACATACTCGCTATTGTTCATAAGATTCAAGAAGTTGAGTAGAACAAGCCATAACCTTATCTCACGGCCATATGAAACAAGACTGAGTTCCAAGAAGAACTAGGTCAGGACAATGGTAGAGTTAAGCCTTAAAAGGATGGTGTTATACTGACCCTATTTCGAGAAGGGTGTTTGGTATTATGGTGAAAGACAACTTCTTCTGTTGCAAGGGAGATCAGTGATAGCTATCAACCCTTATCCCAGTACAGATGTTTCAGACGATTACTTCAAATTGATAAGAGAAGGTCATCGTTGGCAAGAAGCTGATGAATTGATCCGGGAGCCGATGGACAGAAATGAGTACCTATCTTGGTTTAATACTATTTTCAAGCCAAATATTTCCATGCAACCGCAAAGTTTGGGTCGGATGGATTTCCCCTTTAGGTAGGTTGCCACTTGACAATGAATTTCTTCCTTCCCAACCTCCACCAGAGAGAAGGTGACGTATTTGCATATCCTTCTCAAAGTTCATCGTCATACATGCCACCATTTTCGTGGGAAGTAAAGACTATATCCAAGACATCCGGAGAGATTGTTACTTATCCAATTGTTTCTAGTGCACCACACTGACTTATCCATACCTCGGGGTCAATGCTACAGAGTTTGAGTATCGAGACCCGATGTAACAATTATGAGGCTCTTCTTCAGTGGATTTTAATATGCACTTGGAACAGATGCAAAGTTTGAGGGAAAGCATGATGTATGACATGAGTCCCAGTGTTGTAGCCGGTAGAGGTTTGAGTCCTGGTGTTGGAGTTGGTACAGATTGAGTCCTCGGTGGAAGTCAAGAAAGTCGTGAAGTCATCAAAGTCGTGGAAGTCGGCAAAGTCGTGGAAGTCGAAAGTGGTGAAAGAAGATTGAGACGTCGTCATATGGAGGAGGATCAGAAAGTTCAACCCCAAACATGGTGTTAGATACTCAAGGAGTACGCGGTGGTGAAGAAAACATTGGTTTGGATACAACTCCTACACGTATGTTTAGTCATTCACAACCGACATACCGACTCGAGGTGGTGGTGTGAACATGGAAGTAGTTAGGCAAACAAATTTGTATACTCCAATTGCCTCAACCTCATCAAAGCATTTCAACCATTCCAAAGAACAATATCAACCACACGTATTTCAAGATTTGTATAATGTTCCCATACCCCGTACTCCCATTGCTTATCAAGGTTATGGTGATTCCGATGAGACTCAACCACCAAGTCGGCCTCAAACCTAAGACCTTAACTAGTTTGTTGAACAACTCTATGGATCCGTAAAATGCGGTGCAATTGGATCTTTGGTCCGGAGGAAACGGACAAGGAAATGAGTAGTTAAAATGTTTTCTTTTAGTTGAAATGTGAAATGTAATTTTGTTTTTTTAGATTAATGGAAATTATCTTTTAAATTAATATTCGATTAAAACCGATTTACATTTCATTAAAAATTCACCTTCATAGTAGCTAATTAGACTAATAAAAAAAGAAAAATTCACCTTAAGATGAATTCACCTTAACTATCATGATCCATGTTATTTCTCCGTAGTCAAATCCACTTCTGTTATGCACTATGCATGGTGAAATGAATTTGAAGTTGGGTTGGAATTGGTTGAAATCCGGTAGGGGAAATTGTAAATGTTAGATGAAGATCTCGATGAGCGATTATCATAGTATCGAGCGATAGCTTGATCGTCGCCGACGACCGGAAGACCATCGAACGATTCTTTGACCATCGAGCGACCGAGACTCTATCGCTCGCCGGAAACTCGTCGTGTATGCCTATATGCGGGAAAAACATATTGGCATATGAGTTTGCGATTTGGCATACCCATAGTGGTGATATATGCCAAATACCATGTTTTGGCATGTGCATAGGAAGAGGCCTAAATACCGGGGAAAAAACGGTTCAGTCCAAAATCCCCTGAAATAGAACAGATTAGTCCACCCCGTTCCAACTAGGAACAGATTAGTCCAAAAAATATATAATGACGCTGCTGACCTCCACACGTGTTTCATAAAGCACACGTGCAGCGAGTGGGAACTGTTTTGTAACTGACACATTCAACGTGAACGTGACACGTTAGCTCAAAAAAGAAACTGTGCGGCGTAACGGACAAAACAATAACTACATTTTGTTTCTTTTGCAGACTAAAAGCAGAAGAAAAAAATTGAAAGGAAAATCCTCAAATCTTGCAGAAAAACCCTAGAATCAAAATCCCTCAATTCTTCATAATCAAAAAACATAGATGATTTCAGTATCATTAACATCATGGTGAGTGGAAAAACGCGCTTCAAAGAGAAAAGCAAGTCAACTAGAGGAAGAATCATCCTCAATCGATCTAAGAAAAGCAATCAATTGCGTAGTAGAAGAAAGCAAAAATCACAAGAACAAGGACAAGATCAAAAAAAGCAATACAAGATTCAACATCGTTCAGTTTAAATAAAATTTCAAAAAAATCACAACCTAAGAGAAGAAATCAAAGGCAACAACAACAACTAAGAAGAAATCAAATCCTTCAAAGACTAAAGAAGCTTCAACATCTGCTCCTACGAGCTAAAGTTAATAATTTCATTACCCGTTTTGTTTGATTTTGAGCAATTTTTCATGAGATTTTTTGTTGGTGTGTCAGGTCTGCACACCAACATGTTGTTTTAGATTCAAAAGCATGTTCTATCTTATTTTGAGAAATTTTTGATAATACTCGTTGTTGGTGTGTAAATTCATACACCAACATCCGTTTGCAAAGATTCAAAGCATGTTCTATTGATTTTGAGTGTTTTTGGTGATATTTGTTGCCGGTGTGTACAGAATGTACACCCACATGTTGTTATATTGCCCGGATGGTTATGTTTTGAAACCTGTTTTTCATCACCGCAGGCTGCATCTCGTACACCAAAGATACTTGATTCATTTTCATATCGGTCGATGGTTGCGTCTTAAAAGCTTTTTTCAAAGCACTTGTGGTACCGATTATCAGATCCAGCACACCATCATGCTAGTTCATCTTCATATTGCCGCTAAGTGTGTTTTGAAACTGTTTTGTTAGATTTTGTGGAAGTGCAAAAACTTTACACCCGTATTTTTGTATTTGATTAGTGCTCATTAAGTAGTTTTACCCAATTTGGTGTGTACACATATGTTGTTTTAAATTCAAAACAACATGTTGTATGTGTTATATGATTGTACTGTGTTTTACACCATCATGGTGTTATAGTGATAAGTTGTTGCTCTTGTTATATTTTTGTAGGAGTGTACAGGATTTGTACACAAAGACTTGTATGAGTATTATGTGTTATGCTTTTCTCTCTTCTTATTCCCATTTGTATATTTTAGTAGATAAACCATATAGATCAAGTTTTCATTCTTGATCTATATGGTTAGATACAAACATAATCAAAATTAACATGCCATTTTTGTTAGATTTGTATATTTATAAGGTATGTGTGTATGGATGCTATTTTTTGTTAAATTTGTTATGATCGTGTAAAGATTTGTACATCTAAGATCTTGTTTTAGTGGATGTATGGTTTGTTATGTGTGTATGTATGTTATTTTTGTTTGATTTTTGTGATACTAAGCAGATATATACACCGCAGTGTTGTTTCAGGGATGTATGGAATGTTCTGTGTGTATGGATATCGTTTTTGTTAGACTGTTTACGATAGTGTAAAGTTCTGTACACCGTAATATTGTTTCAGGGATGTATGGATTGTTCTTTGGGAATGAAAGTTGGTAGTGTACAGATTTGTTGTGGCAGTGTAAAGATTTATACACGATAATGCTATTTATACATCTTAATGCTTTATTATTTTATTTCAGGGTGTATGGACTGATATTTGGCATGAATGTTGTCTTTGTTAAAGTTTTTTAGTCATGAAAAATTTGTACAACAAGACACACGTATGAACCGCGTTGTGTGAGTATAAATTTTATTTTACTTAGATAGTTGTGGTTGTGTACAGATTTTTACACATGTATGATATCTCATGGATGTATGACTTGTTCATTGAGCATGAATGTTATAAATAAAATAAAATAATCAAGAGGTAGTAATCTCTGCGCCGTATTCATGTCCAACAATCTTCATTAATCAGTGACCAAATGATTCATGCACCCTAGTAATACTGGTTCATAAAGTCAAAAATATGTACAACTATATACACCCAAAAATATGATCCCGAAAATTTTAAATTCAAAAATAAACTTCAAAATAATCATTGCAGAGCATACAAGTGTAAAAATATGTACACCTCTATAGAAACGTAATAAACTCTAGCGTACATACTCACAGGACATGCAATCAACTCATCACAGAGCATACTAGTATACAAACATGTACAAATTCTACAAAAATCTAACTAATCAAACATCCACTCCCACAAAACAAACCATAAAATTATGAGAGAGCATAATAGTGTACGACTATGTACACACCTATAAAAAATCCAACATCCATACCCCTAAAGCATGCCATATAATAATGACACAGCAATGGTGTACAATTATGTACACACCTTCAAAATGCAACTAATCCAACATCCATACCCACAAAATAGAACATAAAATCATGGGAGAGCATACTAGCGTATAAGTATGTACACATCTACGTAAAAACAACAAAAATATAGCATTAATTCAAACAAAACAACCCATGCATTCATCACACATAAAGTTCTAATATATAAATGTGTACGCTTCTTCCAAAAAATATGGATGAATACTCACCTTGATTGAAAAATAAAGATGCACAACCTTCTCGATATATGGTTTGATACCCAATATTACAAAAACTATGTATGAAAAGCATATGAGGTGTACATCAAAGTGCATAAACATTCTATACAAACTGAAACAAAATTTTGTGTGCAAACATTTATACCTCTACAAAAAAAACTAACAAATGCTAGCATCATACCCACTTGGACATGCCATGCATTCATAAAAGAGTATCATAGTGTACAAAACATGCACACTCTACAAAAACCTAACAAAATATAACATCCATACCAACATGACACACCGTATAATCATCACTGAGTATTTTTAGTGTACAAACATGTACACATACAAAAAAATACCAAAATCTAGCATATATACCGGCAAAACAGGTCATGCATCCATCACAGAGCATTCTCGTGTACAAAGTATGTAAATAGATTTACATGAAGATAACAAAATAGATCAATGGTCCAAACAAAACAATCCCATGCGTTCATCATAGATAAATTTACCGTACACATGTGTATACACCTACCAAATAGGGTCGAATGCTCACCATGATTCGAGATAGATACACAATCTTCCCCCATGGTTGATACACTCGCATTTTACAAAAAACATATATCAAAACACGTAAATGAAGATATAAAAGATCTAAACCACATGAAAAAGATCTCAAAAGTAGCATTCTTAGGTTTAATCAACACAAAAAAATCAAAAAAACTAATAAAAAGATCCAAGTCACATCTAAAAGATCTCAAAATCGAATCCACTAACACAAAGATTTAACATCAAAAAGATCCGAATCATATTTAAATTTATATGAGAATTACTTTCTCAAAGCAACCTTAAAATCACAATAAATCGAAATATATACAAGTGTACAAGAAAGTACACATTCCGTACGATCAAAAATGAAAGAAATCAACTACTCTATCGTTAACAACAATGAATAACTTTCATCTCTATTACAAAACATCCAAAGAGTTCAATTATTCGAAAGAAGAAATTAAAAATAAAAATTAAAGACCAAATTAAGTTCGAATCGATTTCATACAAAAAAAAAATCAAAAAAAAAAACATAAACATAAACCAAAAGAGTTTCATGAAAATCAAATCCTAACAAATAACAAAATCAAAATCAAAAACAGAAATCAAAAGTCAAATCGATTTCATTATGCATTAAAAAAAATTAGAAAAATGGGATTGAAATCCCTAAACAAACAAAACCGAAAAAAAATGGGACTGAAATCGAGATCTCTAACTTGGGATCGAAATATGATGAAGAAACCATTGAATCCAAGAAATCGCCTCGAAATCTCTCTCTGTCTCTATCTGAATCTCTCATAATTTAAAATCTTAGATCTAAAACTAAAAACTCATTCATATTCTGCATCCTTTGAAGAAAGGGTAATTAAGGTATTGGAAAATTCTGAATCATTGGGTGTTTGGACTAACTCGTCCAAGATTTGGACTAAATGGTAAGACACGGACATATTTGGACTAGAGATCCCCGGGCTTCAGATGAGTGGACTAGAGCGTCCAAAGCCTAGTAACTTTGGGACTAAACGTCAATTTCTACATAAATACTAGACCCTCTATCTTTCTCCCAGCCTATCTGGGTGGCTCGATCTCTTTCTCTGCTTTTGGTGACCGCCGTGGATGGCTCATACTGATGGCTCGATCCCCATTTTTATGTAAGTTTTAATTGGATCCCCTGGCCTCCTATTCTCCCACTATCTCACAATTTGGACACTAACTTTTTTTACGGAAACCAAACGATAGAGTATTTAAAGCTAATATTTTCGGGATATGTTCGTCTTACAAAGTTCTGTTTACCCATAAAAAATGAGCATATTCCGAAATGTATAACTCCACGATCTACTACTTTGAAAATCAACGAATTTTCAACCGTTAAAATTAAGATTGGTAGATAGTGAGGTTTGGTATTTCAGAATGTGCTCATTTTTGATGGGTATGTAGAACTTTGTAAGACAAACATACCTCCAAAACATGGTAAAACATCAATAAAACATTAACTTTGGACACTAACTTTTTTTAAAACATTAATGGCTAATATTTTGGTTCTTTATTTTGAAAAATGAGCACATTCCAAAATGTATAACTCCACGATCTACTACTTAGAAAATCAACGAATTTTCGATCGCTAAAATTAAGATTAGTAGATGGTGAGCTTCGGTATTTCGGAATGTGCTCATTTTTTATGAGTATGTAGAGCTTTGTAAGATGAACGTATCTCCAACATATTAGCTTCAAACACGCTACCGTTTAAGTTTTATTAAGAAAAATGTCTCTCAAAGTGTGAGATAGTGTGAAAATAAGAGTGTGAGGGGATCCTTCCTTATTTTTATTTTGATAATGGGTATTTATAGAGGAAAAGACTATATATGGACAAGATTGTAAATATTCTTTGGTTCTAATCAAAGGTTAATAATGATTTAAAGGTGTCATACGGATAAACGCCTTGGTGGTTCTTGGTATATGATGCATTTGATTCCAAATGAGCCAAAAAGCATGGGCCGAGATTTTATGAGAACTTCTAGAAAGCCTTTGGAGATTTTTTTAGGGCATTAATCTCTTCATCTTTAAGAAAACAAATTCTTGAGTAATCCTCACAAATTTTTTTATTCTCATGAGTTTTCTCGAAAAGAGGTTTTTCCGCCTTTATCTAATTCTTTCTTCAATTGAAGATTTTATTGAAGAAACACCTCACTTTTTCTCAAAAAATTAAGAGTTAGATCATCTGATTCATCATCATCTGAATCATGACCACAATTTACATTTGTTTCTGCAACAAATGATGAATTATCTATTTCGTGTTCGAAGAAATGTTCATCAGGCATATCATCAAGGGATGCTGCAAGAGCTTTATTTCCTTGATAATATTTCATGCTAGGACTCTTAACATATGTCCAAAACTACGACAGTTGAAGCATCAAACGTCTTTCAAATCTTGAAATTCATCTTCTTCATTAAGGGGCAAATATTTAGGGACAAATCTTTTTTTGCAGGGCGTTTATATCTTTTTTTTCCATAATTTTTCAAACATGTTAAGTGAAAAAGCGGGGGTATAACAACCACACCCAATAATTCGTTCGTCAATCTGTATGGAGTAACTCCAATATAATTCGAAGAGAATCAACTAGACAGTCAGACTCAATCAAGGAAAGATATCCAATAGTTATATCTCTGTTTCTCAATGTAATCAGAAAATCAAACAAATATGAATCCGTGAGCCTGATTATTATGAGAAACAACTTGGACGGTATCAAAAACCAATATCCAAGTGTCAATCAATTTCTATCAAACAACCAAAGGTCGAATTTACCAATTGATTGAACTACGCACAACCTGTAATATTTCAATTGTATACAAATATAAAGCGGAAAAAAATAACACAGACACCATAAATTATGTTAACGAGGAAACCGTAAATGCAGAAAAACCCGTGACCTAATCCAGATTTGAACACCACATTGTATTAAGCCGCTACAGACACTAGCCTACTATAAGTTAACTTCAGACTGGAATGTAGTTGATCCCTAACCAAGTCTCACACCGATTAAGGTACAGTCGCGTTCCTTACGCCTCTTGAACCACGCCGGATTCTGCGCACTTGATTCCCTTAGTTGATCTCACCCACAACTAAGAGTTGCTACGACCCAAAGTCGAAGACTTATAAATAAATTTGTCTCACACAGATAAGTTATTATGATAAATAAATCTGTTTCCCACATAAGTACCTATGAATTTCATCTTTTCATAAATCAAGGTGAACATGAACCAATTGATAATCCGGTCTTATATTCCCGAAGAACAGCCTAGAAATATCAATCACCTCACAATAACTTAACTATATAGTAGTAGAACAAAGTATTGCGGAATCACAAAGAATGAGATGAAGAGCTTTGTGATTACTTTTTATGTCTTACCTATCAGAGATAAATCTCGAGAAAATCTTAGAGAAGATAGTACTCAATACGATATATCAAGTAAGATCAGAATACGCAGCTACAAAGAAAATAGTTGGAACTGGCTTCACGAATCCCAAATGAAGTCTTCAGGTCGTTAACCTATAATGGTTTTTGGAAAAAAATTAGGTTAAAGGATAATCGACTCTAGTCGCAACTAGGACACGGGAAAGTGTCGGGATTAGGTTTTCAAGTTGCTAGAGTTCTCCCTTATATAGTCTTTCAAATCAGGGTTTGCTTATAATCAAAGCTAAGATATCTTAGTAACAAAGCATTCAATATTCACCGTTAGATGAAATCCTAATTTAAGATTCAAGCTAAGTTTGCTTAAAACCAAAGCAATATCTCTCCACCGTTAGATGGTTTTAGCTTGTTACACACAAATGAAATATACCTTCATATAGATATGGGTAACCGTACCTAAACATGTATATTGAGTTGGCTCAATAACAATTAACCGAAGTTAGCCATATGAACACTTTTGTCTTGGCCATATTCATCTAACACTTCTAGATCAAATATGATGATCAATCAAACATGAAAGATAATCAAATGAATCTAATTGTGTTTCAAATAGAGTTGTTCAATTGTTCACTATCTCAATGAAATATTTATGAACCAATCGAATCAAATTCGGATTGATTCTTGATCGTACAAAGTACTTATTATAAGAATCAATTCATGAACATTAAGCCACGGTTTGCAGAGATTGTATTCCTTATTTCATAAATATTTTAGTTCATGAGTATAAGAATCATACATAACCGATTTTAGAACTTTACTACTAAGTTTGCAAATGGGTACGCAAACTATAGCATATGGACTTTGGTTTTGTCCAGCTGTTTGCAAACGGGTACGCAAACTGCCATCCCGGACCTAACTCACGTAAAATTGTTCGCATACTAGGTATGCAAACTTGGTACCCGTACTTTGCAGTTAAAATAGTTTGCATATTAGGTATGCATACTAAGTTCCGGACCAATCATACAAAAAAGTTTGCATACTATGTACGCATACTGTATCGTATCGAGACAAAGGTATTTGTTCTAAACTCCCATTTCAATCATTGAAACATCCTTAAGGGACGACAATAGTCGTCTCACATAAACTATTAGCTTCAAAGTAATTTTAAAGTGATCGAATGATCGCACGAAACATTCCGAGTCGACATCAAATGATTATCTCACACAAGTCATGTAAGATGTTTCAAGGCAATTTTTACATGATCATCTTTTGACTTAATATTTAGTTTCCAATAAAAAAATTGTTTCCAACTAAACTCGTCAAGAATAATGATGAACGTATCTAAAGCAAAAAGCTTCCAACACATGTATCGAGAAATATATAAGCGAGTTAAACTCGTCTCGAAATATCAAATGTGTATAATATAAAAGTCTATATATTTATACGACTTGGTCTCATTAGGAGATAGAATATAATAAACTTCTGAGTGATAGAAAAGTTTAGTCTCCACATACCTTTTGTTGATGAAGTTCCTCCAAGCTCCCTCGGTAGAGATCGTCTTCAATCGATGAATGACGTAAAGTCTAAAGCTCAACTATACATTCTATCTTAACCCGAGACATAGCTATAAGTAGACTAGAAATCAAAATTTATAGTTTTGATCAACTAAACTTGACAAACAAGCTTGAGATAGCAACGCTATGAGTTCGACCGAAAGCAGTGCTCTAACATTAAGTTAACATTAAGTTATCAAATACATATAAGTGTCTATATGAATTTCAACATAATCATCTCAGCATTCGTATGCCCATGAATTAGAAGAATGAGATTCAACAGCACGTTTCTAAGCAACAGGGCTTTTCTACGTAACGATGTTCATGATCAAAGATCTTAAATTTTTCAACAAGGTCACTTCTGAAAGGATTGAAAGATCGTTTCCTTCGTGATGGCATGTTTCTTAGACTTGTATCGAGCTAGTAAAGATCATAGAATTCTCAACACAATATCCATTTTTGAAATAGTTTTTCTAACACATGTGAGGCTTTCACTATTTCAGAAATCCTTCAAATACTGTTTCTAAAATATCGCAGGCTAGCTTCGACGTTTCACATGTAGACACATGATGTTGAAGATCTAGGCTTATGACATAATTAATATCATTTAATCCAATTCATATAATATCATTGGGACCGATTATGTCATTTACAAAAACTGTTGGATGTACGTATCCTTCGACAACCTTTACCCATGTAGAAAAATCACAGTCTTGTAAAAATGAACGCATAACTATTTTCCACCATAAATAATTTGTTCAATCAAAGGATGGTGGTACATTTATGGAGATAGAACTCTTATCCATAGATTTCAGAATGTTTCAAACACACATTGTTACTCATTTTCGGTGTTTGTCTGCTCTGATACCAATTGAAAAAATGAAGGTTTTAGAGCAATGCTGGGTTGAACCCACAAGTTTTGCTATCTCAAGCTTGTTTTCAATGTTAGATGAACAAAATTATATCTTGATTTCTAGTATACTAAGTCAAATCTCGGACTAGGTATAAAAGTTGGTAGTTGAGTATCAGACATCACCCTCGAAGATTGAAGATTAACAAAAATATTTTGGAGAACTTCATCAACAAGGTATGTGAAGACTTAACCATTCTACTTACTCACAAGCTTTATTATTTTATCGATTTGAGACTATATCGTATTACTTCAATAGATTTATTGCAAATAAGAAATTTTGAGTCAAGCTTTTCTTGTTAAACATCTCGATAAACGATTCAAGCATTGGATGTTCAAAGGTTCTTAGCAATATTAGTTCAAAATAATTTATTATTCTAGAATTAATTTCGTGGATCATTTGAAAATTTCCCAAGCAATGATTTTATCATTTGGGAATGTTTCAAACATCAAAGAGATACATTCAGAAATGTTGGCTCATGGTAGGTTGGCGAAACATCTTGCAAACCCTAAATACTGGGTTCTGTTTAGGGTGATTTTGTTGTTGCTGGTGGAAGAAGGAGATTGATATGGTGAGTGGTGAAGGAAGATAGTGATAGCTGCAGTGGAGAAGTTAGGGTTTGATATTTGCTGTCGATTTGAAGATGATAAGAGTGGTAAGAAGTTCAGAGTGATTGGATCGGACAGGGGTACCAGATGGTGTAGATGAATCTTTCAATGATGAAGCATTGGTTGAGTTTGAATCGAGATACAAATATTGTGAATCCGGTGAGTGTTAATTGAAGACTGATAAAGCAAATAGAGATTTGAGAAGGGATTTGGTTTGATTTTGATTTTAGGGAGGAATTTGAATTAGGGTAAGAATAAGAAGCTTGTGAAGTGTTGGAGATTATTTGATTTATGGGTGTGATGGATATTAAGAAGAACTTAAGAAGATCATTTTTTACGAACTCTTTGTTTGAGAGGAAGGAAAACAAGTTCTAAAATCCTAGTCGTTCATTTTTTAGTAGATATGTGACTTGTCCACGTGTATGATGGACTAAGGACATGGTTAGCCATTGTTATGAAAGATAAATATTTATAAGTAATTATGTATTAATTGACTGAAAAGTTAAACAACTCATGACTTCAACGGGTCAACGCGGGTCAACATTGACCAAACGTAAAGGCTGGAAAAATGTTAGACCAAAACCATTTCCTGGTCGAAACGTGAGTACCAAAAAATAAATAACCCTATTTCATTCTTTATTAAGTTCGTATTGATAGTTCTATATCCAGATCGGCCATCGGAAGTGTAGCAAAAATGGACGGAAACTGGACGGAATAGTCGTTGGGGTATATCTCAGGTCACCGGAAAATCACCGGTCAACTAACGGTCAACAATTAAGATAATTGCAAACTAACAGTCCACATACAATCAAATGGTCAAGGTCAACTTAGTCAGATCAGGGTCAATACCTTGTCGTTGAGTCAGATAAGTGAGTCAGAAAATAACAAATCTGAGTGAGATTGAATACATTCGGTCTGACAGGCTAATAATTCAATCCTGAGCCATTGCACATGCCACAGACTGCGCCATAATGGCACATAACAAGGAATGTTGCACCATTCCGATCACCTGGGATATATCCTCACCATACACAATCTGAGTATAAGTTTCACCATGCTACAGATTCACTTCAACATTATTCACACAACCTCACCTTCTTCTTTAACATTTCAACATCAACCCATTCATTCTAAACAAACTTCAAATTTCATTTACGATTACAAACTCTGATTACCCGCAATTGCAGCTTGGTGTATTGGATCAGGATTTATCTAGATAAAATTAGATATTAGTTTTACCCGAATCTAGTGGATTTATAATGTTTCTTAAAGAATCTTTAAGATTCTTATAGATATATGATTCTGGATTATAATGGATTGTCTTAGGAGTAGTTTGCTTTTTAAAAATTGATGTATATTACCGATTAGTAATATATTTGAAAAAACCAAGGTCATCATGATTCCCTTAAAAAAATACACAAAAGTGAAGGTGGTGGTGGACGGTGGTGGTTGGTGTTTGTGGTGTGGTGGTGGCGGTGATGGTGGTGGTGGGCGTGGGTGGTGGTGGTTGGTGTGTGGCGGTGATGGTGGTGGAAGTAATGGTTGGTGATGGAGGCGATGGTCTATGGTGGTGGTTGTGTTGGTGTTGGTTTGTGGTGTGTGGTGGTGGTGGTGGTTTGTAGTGGTGGTGGAGGAAAAACATAGCATGTTGTGATAAAAAAAATAATTGTCCATAAGAATCCATGAAACTCTTGTGGTCTGAGTTAAGATTGATATGAGATAATAAAATACATATTTTGCCTACAAATATCCATAAAAATCCATATATATCTTGTCCCTTAACTATCCTAAGAAATCTTAAATAAATTGAATACCTAGGATATTGGTGAAATCTGAAACAATCCTAATTGAATACTATGGATATTTAATGATTCCTTACATATCCTAATTGAATACCTAGAAGTTTTTTGGATTGTTAAATATCCATATAAATCCTAATCCAATACACCCATGTTAAGCAACATCTTTCCACATTCATACTTCATATCAACATTACATATTCAATTACATCACCCCTATAGAGCCCTATACTTTTCAAACCATTTCCACCAGCAACTTCAGATTACTATGATCTCACGGATACTATAATCAACAATCAACTACTGTAACATATAATCTCAACCTCCAATCACATGGTAGGATCCATAGAAACTTAGTGTATGAGAGGGATTTTAATGCAGAACGGAAGCGTGAATAAAGAATTTTGATAGTAAAGTTGGAGAATAGTTGAGAAATCTCAATATTGATTGATAATAATAATGTATATTCTTACATAAGACTAGTCTCCTAGTTAAATAACTTTAAGACTCAAACTTGGAACACAAGAAATCCCTAAAATAAATAATATTCTAGAATTAAATAACTTCTAAAAATAAGATATAGCTATATTAAATTAATTAAACTCTAGAAATAATAATAAAATTATTAATCCTAAATCTAACGGATGTCCTACATCAGGCCCGCCATCTTGAAAAGAATTCGTCTCGAATTAGAAAGTATCGAAGAACATGTTACATCAGGCCCGCCATCTTGAAAAGAAGTCATCTTCGAGTTCACAAAATATTGTAAACGACCCTCCCAACAAATAATATACTTTGAGTATTTGGATGACCGTACAATAGAGCACCATAAAATAGATCGTTGAACACTAAAAATGTTATCGACGTTGTACGATATATCTTTCATAATAATTTTCTTACAGTGCGTTTGATCGGCAGACATCTTTGTGGTTGGTGTTTGATCTTCACTAATAGGAACATCCGGTACTTCAACTTGACTAACTTTTGAAACCTGTAAAGAAGGTGTTGATGGTGATTCTATTATTGAAAGTGTTGGTGCCGAAACCTGTGTTGTTGGAGGAGTAACCTCATCAAGGGTATCGAGCTGTGCCGAATCTAATTGATCTAACATAATCTTTAATTTTGCGAAGTCGATGATAATTTTCCTTTTGTAATTCCGCAATTTCACGGAATACATGATCAAAATTAAAATTAAACATGATAAAAATCTTAGCAAACTTATTATTGACCGTGAATGGTTACGTAGGTGGAGTACGGACATGGTATATAAGTGGGCTCGGTAACTAACTGTTGAGTTTAGTGGGCTTAGGTGATGAAAACAGTGGGTAAGTGGTGAACGGAAAGGGGTAGTGCCGTAGTGGAATTAAGAGAGAAAGATAAGCAGTGATCGGTGGTGGGCTTGGGATTGAACAGTGGAATAGATTTAAGAAAGAAGTGGTGGACAGAAAACGTAATGGAACAAAGATGGTAAAGAAAAGAGGTATTCGATAGACGTTTCGGGAAGAGAAGAGAGAGTGGGTTTGATATGTGGTGAAAAAAGAAGAAACAATGGACTTTTTTTTTTTTGATAAACAAAAATAAAAAGATAGGGTTTAGAAGAAAAGATGCGGAGATCTTGATAATTAAAGGTGAAGAAAGGGTAAAGGAAGTTTAGATGAAAAGAATAAGAGGACCGTAAGCCGAAGCTCTAGATGCCACTTAATGCAGAACGGAAGCGTGAATAAAGAATTTTGATAGTAAAGTTGGAGAATAGTTGAGAAATCTCAATATTGATTGATAATAATAATGTATTCTTACATAGGACTAGTCTCCTAGTTAAATAACTTTAAGACTCAAACTTGGAACACAAGAAATCCCTAAAATAAATAATATTCTAGAATTAAATAACTTCAAAAATAAGATATAGATATATTAAATTAATTAAACTCTAGAAATAATAATAAAATTATTAATCCTAAATCTAACGGATGTCCTACATCAGATTTAGGTGGGAGTGGTTATCCTATTGGATTAGACAATTGTATCCGGACTCGATAATGTATTTTCCATATTTCGAGTACAGCCAGATGATTCCACCTGAAATTCCGTCTAGGGGAAGATGGATATTTATGATATGCTGGAAAATATTAGGTGGGAGCTTATTTAGCTACTCATGATTCTAGTTATGAGTAAGCGGGTCAATCAGATTATCCACGAGTTTGGATAGGGTAACATTGTATAGGATCCAGGTTTCAAAATTGAGATATCCAGTTGGTTTGGATAGGAGTTTCTAAACTGTTTCCAATGTGGTGAAATATGAGTTGTTGGAAGGCAGGTATCGGATAGGACATTTGTTTCCATGGTGGGATGAAGGAAGAAGGTATGGGTGTTATTCCTTGGAATATAGATTTATGTCTGAGATATTTTTCATTATATATGCTAGTGAAAATAAAATTTGGGTTAGCGTGAATGTTCCAAATTCTTTTCATGGGTAAGGATTTATTGTGACTACTATTTTTCCTTATGCCTAGTCCTCTTTGGCGATCGGTTTGTTTAACTTATCCCATCTTAAAGGGTGAAGTTTTTTAACTGAGGAGTCATAACCCGAGAAAAAGTTATTAGCGATTCGATCTATCTGTTTGTGCATATATGTAGGGAAAAGCTATGTTTGGCAAGATGGTTGGAGGTTGGCATCAATTAAGTTTTAATAAGTACTAACCTCCCGGAATTTCAGGTAGCGATTCGATCTATCTGTGTATGGAAAAGCTATGTTTGGCAAGGTGGTTGGAGGTAGCGATTCGATCTATCTCAAGCTTCGATACCAACTTGATACGTATTGATCTATGTACCTTGGTGACTATTATTATAGAGGCGGAATTCGAATAATAATAGACTTAAAACTAGAAAAAAAACACACTAGAAACCAGATTCGAAGAAAATATCTTCTATAGATTAGGAACAAGAAAACTATTACAATTCTCTCTTTGTTACGCTCACAATCTCTAAACAAGTGGATCAACCTTAAATCTGTTTTGCTAAGTTTGCTTTTACAATAATTAATTGCCTCACAAACTTCTCTTTAGGTATGTGTGTTAAACCTCCTTTTCTAGGTGTCAAACCACACTTCTAGATCTAGGTGTGTCTGTATCACAAACCACACCCTAGATGTCTTAGCTATGAGCTAAACATCTCTATTTATAGCTTTAACGGTTTCCCAACCT
>JAJJWW010008162.1:0-15788 GCA_023531295.1 Papaver armeniacum
AATTGTAGTTTATTATTAGTATTTGATTGATTTGATTGACTAACGGTTGTTGAACTTTGATTGCACCTAGTTTGTTTATGCTTGAGAATCTTCTCTTCTGATATAAGATTCACTCAAACTAGATCGAAGTATCGACGGAGATCTTTAGAACTGTTTATAGATCTAAAGACATCTTGTGATAATCAATTGTTAACAGACTCCGTTATGTGTGTGATTGATCACAAGAGATTCAAGTTATTTGTGTGCAGGTGTTTATTGAAGATCTAAGAAGATTTGAAGTCAAAGAAGATTTCTTATTTGAGTTCAAAATTTTTGGTGTGCACAAAACTTGATCGGCTGGAGGGATCCAACTATAATCGGTTTATCTTTGTGATAACCTTGATTGATTAGTTAAGTAGATCGGCATCAATATATTTCTTTGTGACTAATAGTATTGATTGCATAGTCTAAACAATTACTATGGTAGTTGTTGAATAGATAGATTTAAGAACCCGACAAAGGAGTTTATTGGGATAAACGGAAGAGCCTTTTGTCAAACTCATATCACTTTGTTTGAAACGAGTTGTTACCAAACAGATTTGTTGTTCCTTTACTGTTTGGAATACGAACCAAAGGAATTATTCCAAGTGCGTGACTTATTACAAGTTGGAGGCGCGAGGATCTTTTGGGGAACTAGGTGAACTATAGGTTTAGTTGCTTGGTCTCAACTATACGAAGTTTGTTTAGATTTTGTATAGCGGATTAATTCTGAGAGTATTCAATTTTGGACAAGGTCCCGGGGTTTTTTTGTATTTGCGGTTTCCTCGTTAACAAAATATTGCTGTGTCTTTTACTTTTCTATTTCTGCAATTATAATTGTTTTATTATAATTAGAAGTAAAATACACAAACGTTAATTCTTAATTACTTGATTGCAATCCTATTGTGTTTGGTTAAGTCCGAACCTTTTATCAAGTAATCATACTTAGTTGTTGTATTTTCTCGATCTTGTATCCATAGTCAATCACACAAGTTATCTTGTTGTCGTATTGTCTCGATCTCGTATCCATAGACGATCACACGAAGTGTGAACCGATTAGTTGTATTGTCTCGACTCAGTCCATAGACAATCACTTTCGGAGAAAGGACTTATAGGTGGAAAAGTTTTAGATTGAGGTATATTTGGGTACCCTCGTCTTTTCAATTGGTATCAGAGAAGGAAAATACGAAAAGATCTAATAATATGTGTTTGGTGCGATCCAACCTATAAGAATTGGATCTATGTCTGATTCAGTGAACTTAACGGCAGGATTTGACTACTTCAAAAACTCGTGGTGGAAGACACAAATGAAGTATGTAATACTCTTATTCCTAAATGTATTAGGAATTTGAATTATGTCTATGTATGTCTTGAGGGACGTACATAATCAGCTGGGATTATATATCATTGCCTTGGATACTAACATGTTTAGTAACAATGATACAATGCTCTATGAGACAGGTTGTATCTCGAAAATGCATAAGATTCCTCTCAGAATTTTTTATTATATGAACCATGGCTATCGTGTTCTTGAAAAAATCTGGAATCTTAAATATATTTTGGATATCCTATCAAAGTATATATATGTACATTTTCATATCTAAGACTGTCAATGTTTCGCTACCTAGGATGCGATTTGGGAAACTTTGTAACCTTGCAAGGAATGTTTTTTCAGTTAATAATTCTATTAACAATGGAATGCTTCATACACCTCACAACTGTTTTAATGAAGCAAGTCATCTTTTGAAATATTACAAGATTTATGATTCTGATGGTATTTTTAAAAATATCATATTATGTTCAAATTTATCTCTGCATACTCTATTAGAAAATTCTTGAGTGAATTTCAAATGATGTTATCAAATTCTGGTAATAAAAGAGTAAATGATTTTGGACGAAACATAGAATCAATCCGAGACAAAGATCCAGGACCATGAGAACCGGTTTTCCAAAAAAAACCTAGATATAATTGTCTCCCCACAAGCCTCGATTTCCGATTTTGATAGAATTTCCTAAAACTAGTTATTTCAGGATTTTGATATCAATTCTTCCTATAAAAGCTAACCTCTTGCTATGTTCACAAACATATTGGGGAAGATTGATCGAAACTGTAACTAGGGTTTTTCATATTTTCGCAAATATGAGAAAAAGGAAATCAAGGGAAGAAAACTCTGAAACAGACAAACTGGATTTAAACCCATTTATTCCTCCTGGAGATATTGAGAAACTCAAGTATCCTCACTTCATCAAAGACAAACATGATCGTACAATCTTCGTGGATAATACATGCTTTGAAAGATATCAAGCTTTAAAGGGAGTAAGTTTCACTGCTGACAAGAGATTCGATCCAGATGTTTCAGGAATCAATTATGTGAAATTTGTTCAAGACCGAATCTGGGGAAATATGTTCGGGTTTGAAAAATATTCACCTGATATAGTAAGAATCTTTTATGATAATATTCACAATATTAATCATGGAAATATTACTTTTAGTACTTTGATTGGAAGTATTGTTCATCATGTCGACATAAAGATGATATCAAAAATCATCAATTCCAAAGTGAAAGGGAATCATATGATTACTGGTTCTGAAATTGAGCACGATAACATTTAAAAACTTATCATTTGGTAAAAACTGTTGAATGGAAAAAGGGAAAGATGCTAACCAAAGATGTACCCTTCTACTTAAGAATTTTCGGTAAACTTGTTGTAGCAACCCTCTTTTCTTGTACAAGAGATTCTTCACAATGGAGTAAAGAATTTGCTGAATTTATATACTACCTTCTAGAAGGCAAAAAGCAAATTGACATTTATGGGTTAATTATCAATCAAATGATTAAAATCATTGAATCTATCAATACCATAGCATTCCATAGAAATCTTGGATATCCTTGTCTCATCACCAAGTTATGTGAAAACGCAATGGGGAACAGCTTTGGAGATGAAAAGATACTAAAACTGTCTCTCAAGGAATTATCAAGAGGATGAGTGGAACTAAAAAGGGATCTAGTATCTCATATGATCAAATCTATAGCAATGGAGATCTCATGTTCCACTTGGGAGACAATTAGACTGTATTCAGAAACATTTGGCCTTTGCCTAAGTCTAGATTTTCCTTAAGGTATTTAAACGCGTTCAATCGCACTGCCTTTTAATTAAAAAGTGCATAAACACATGTTGATGGTGGTTTTTAGCTTAGGGTTAAAATCGTAAAAACCTAGCCAGACAGTGACGTCACAGGACTTGAACGCATTTATTGAACCCTTTAATATGTCTGCGAGAAAATTACCAAGGTACCTTTTTTCTAATTAATTAATAATTAGGGTTTCGATAGGCCAAAACCCTGATTCCCACGCCACCTGCGCCAATGGCAGACCGTTCCAGCCACACCCACCGCGCCAAGGGATGTCAACCATGCTAGCCGCACCCTTATGCCAATGGCAAACCGTGCCAGCCACACCCACCGCGCCAAGGCATGCCAACCATGCTAGCCGCACCCTTGTGCCAATGGCAAACCGTGCCAGCCACACCCATCGCGCTAAGGCATGCCAACCATGCTAGCCGCACCCTTGTGCCAATGCAAACCGTGTAAGCCACACCCACCGCGCCAAGGCATGCCAACCATGCTAGCCGCACCCTTGTGCCAATGGCAAACCGTGCCAGCCACACCCACCGCGCCAAGGCATGCCAACCATGCTAGCCGCACTCTTGAGCCAAGGGCAAACTGTGCCAGCCACACCCACCACGCCAAGGCATGCCTAGCCATGCTAGCCGCACCTACCAAACCCTTGGCCCCACATGCCAAGTCAAACCGCACCTTGCCTTGGCCCTAGCCATGCTAGCCGCGCCATGTGCCAACGGCATGCCAAACCCTTGGCCCCACCATGCCAAGCCAAACCGCACCTTTCCTTGGCCCTAGCCATGCTAGCCGCACCATGCGCCCAAGGAATGCCAAGCCCTTGGACCCCACATGCCAAGCCAAACCGCACCTTGCCTTGGCCCTATCCATGCTAGCCGCACCATGCGCCCATGGCATGCCAAGCCCTTGGACCCTACATGCCAAGCCAAACCGCACCTTGCCTTGGCCCTATCCGTGCTAGTCGCGCCATGTGCCAATGGCATGCTAAGCCCTTAGCCCCACATGCCAAACACACCTAGCCGCGCTACCATGCTGGCCTTCCCTACGCGGCTACCAAAAACGAAGGCGCGCGACGATCAACGGTCCCCCTTCAATCCCAGGAGCAAATCCTAGCCCATCCAAGGTTACCAAACGACGCATGGTAACCTTTGGCCCGAAAACCTATGTTTGGCCACGCCAAACCATGCCATGCCAACGGCATGCCAACCTAGCCGCGCCACCATGCTGGCCTTCCTTACGCGGCTACCAAAAACGAAGGCATGCGACGATCCACGGTCCCCCTTCAATCCCAGGAGCAAATCCTAGCCATCCAAGGTTATCAGACGACGCATGGTAATCTTTGGCCCGAAAAACTAAGTTTGGCTATGCCAACCTAGCCGTGCCACCATGCTGGCCTTCTCTACACGGCTACCAAAAACGAAGGCGTGCGACGATCCACGGCCCCCCTTCAATCCCAGGAGCGAATCCTAGCCATCCAAGGTTACCAGACGACGCATGGTAACCTTTGGCCCGAAAACCTAAGTTTGGCCACACCAAACCATGTCATGCCAACGGCAGGCAACCTAGCTGCGCCACCATGCTGGCCTTCCCTACGCGGCTACCAAAACGAAGGCGTGCGACGATCCCGGCCCCCTTTCAATCCCGAAGCAAATCCTAGCCATCATGCGAGGTTACCCGGACGACGCATGGTAACCTTTGGCCCGAAAACCTAAGTTTGGCCACGCCAAACCATGCCATGCAAAAACGAAGGCATGCCAACCCTAGCCGCGCCACCATCTTTGGCCTTCCAAACCATGCGGCTACCAAAAACGAAAGGCGTGCGACGATCCACGGTCCCCCTTCAATCCCAGGAGCAAATCCTAGCCATCCAAGGTTACCAGACGACGCATGGTAACCTTTGGCCCGAAAGCCTAAGTTTGGCCATGCCAACCTAGCCGCGCCACCATGCTGGCCTTCCCTACGCGGCTACCAAAACGAAGGCGTGCAACGATCGAATCCGGCTATCTTTCCTCTTGAGATGCAAAATCTCGACCGTCGAAGGTCACCAAGCTAGCAAGTCTCCCCGAAACCTAAGGCAACAACAACATGCTACATGTTTTCCACAAAAACATTCAAGACATCAACACATATCACTGGCTAAGGGGATCCTCTTTGGGTATTGGTTTGGCGGTTTACGAAGGTCACCAAGCTAGCGGCGTGCAACAACAACATGCTACGTTTTCCACAAAAACATTCGAGTCATATAAGGAAGTGTCATAAGGATGAAGCGGCTAGTAAATACAGGGAGTTTATGGTGAAACGTTCTTTTTATGGAACATAAATTCCATGCGTTAAACGTTTAATGAGTTTGGAATCCTTTCCTGGATTAAATATGCTACGAGAAGAATTGAGAATAATGGAAGAGTGCTCACCCAATTTGATCTGGTTTTTCCTGTCGAACCCATTCACGGCATTATTTTGGAACTGCTGGACTTTTCCGATTTGGAATTCATTTGACCCTAAATTGAGAGAACCATCTGCTTTATTGACAGCGGAAGGAATTGAGTTATCCACAGTTAAAACTTCTTCGAAGAAATAAGAAGGAATCAACTCTGATTCTGAAAATTCATCACTAACTATAGAAGCAGTTTTCACTTTGCGAGGAGGTTGATGAGATAAACACATGATCTGATCCAATTTCTTCTCCGCTATGTCTAAAAAATTGCCCCACCTTCGAAAGTCGTCCTCTGGATTTACACAGTTCTTGTTCATCAAATAAAACAGATACCACGAAATGCAAGTGTCAAATTCATCACTTGCTAACCTTTCCAATTTCAATATTGGTACCAATTTTCCATTCATTTGTACCCATTTTTCGCTTGGTAAAGTCTGAATTTCAGATATCTGTTGATGTTGATGAGTTTCAGTGAATACCTCCATGGATCGAATGAATCTGATACCAATTGTCATTGTAGAGCCCCCTAAGCTAGCAGCTGACTAATCCAAGAGATTAACTAATTAAAGAGGCACTAAGAATCTAAATCATTTACTTAAACATTCAATTAAGAAAACTGCTACAAAACCTAACCCAAAACTATCCCCGCTCGGGAATATATATATACAAAACTCCTCTCAAATGATACATATATAATAGTCATTTGGTTTACAAAAAGAATAACATAATAAACATAGCAGAAGTTAACTAATTAACAGAGTCAACTCCTCGAATCTTTCGCTACACAACTCTGATCTGTCTCTGAAAACTGAAAGTGGGAATGGGTGAGCACATCATCCCTAAAAGGGGTGCCCAGCAGGAATAACATTTAACTTTAAAGAAATCATGAGCAAGATTTGGAAAAACAATACATGTTTTGCCAAACATCAAAGTGACTAAGTCACTGGAAATGCACAAACATGTATATGGACAAACTCCTTCGTCAAGCAATTTATAATAGTGATGCCGGGTTGTTCCACACCTAATAATATATTCATGCCAGGTTTTTCCACACGTAATATGCATAAAAGCTGAATTCATGTAGGTATAAATGTGAAGGAGCGTATCCTATATACCACAAGTGGAAATTCTTATTTCCCATAACAATTCATAATGACATACATTACAAGTCCTTTCCAATTCATGGAAAGATTCAAAGAATTAAAAGAACAATCATAATACAAACTAAACAATGCATGAAAAGCACAGACAGACAATGCATGAGTTTGTTAAACATAAACTCTTGTAAAAGAAACAACAATGGTTTCAAAAGAGTTAAAAGTATTCCCACCTCTTTTGATGACAAGCCTCGCCTACCTCGAGATCCACGATCCACTGGTTCATCCTTTGATTCGATCGTTGTTAATAACTAACTGTTAATCACACAAGAACTCTAACAATCTAGCCAAAATGGTTTACACAAGAATCATACAAGTCTATCTACTGGTTCTAAGCCCATTAATAAGTCTTATGAAAATCTACAACTTTGTAGAAGGAGTCAAATGCTATTTCAGACCATAAATGGTCCAAAACATCTAATTAATAAAACTAGTCCTAAGCCCAAGTCCTCTATTCTGGCCCATTAATCTAAGGTCTTGTCTAACTGGTCAACTAACGGTCAATGTTTGGTCAGAGGAGTCGACTAACAGTCAACATCAAAGTCCAGGTCAAAGTCTGGTCAAGTCCAAGGTAAATGGTCAAGACAAACGGTCCACTGAGTCAAACATGAATCGGTCAAAGTCGGCTGATTTAGAGTCAACTCAGTCAGACAAACTGAGTCAGACGAGTCAGACGACTGACTGGGGTTACAACTTGGCTAAAACAGATTCAATCAGCTAAACTGAATGCAATCTGGCCAAGGCCATTGCACAGGCCAAAACTTGAGACGCACCATAATGGTGTCTCAACAACATATAACACAAATCCAAAACTCTATTACAAATTCAATTCTACCAAATAACTACAAGATTATTTCATAATCACAATAGAGCCTACATGAGAATGCAGTTCCAAGATTTTACAGCAACACTAACAACAACTAATACTAATTCATCCTCTCTGCAAAGCCTTACACTCGCCTAACTCTCAACGTCAAAGCTCAATGACTTCAGGCCTGCAATTACCCTAATTACAATCTGTTCCCATAATCCCATTACATTCATACCACATCATATACTTTTTCCAAGTCCTGTGACTGGCAAAACAAACTCATACACCTTCATAACTCATTCATTTAAACTAAATTCACTCATATCCCCTGCAACTTCAACTCTAAATTACCAATCCTTTGCACCACTAACTTTATGCCATCAGCAACACAACAACACCACCATATTTCACTTGAGAGTCCCAATCCCACCTTCATAACTCAGCTTCACTATTTCAGAACCACTACCTGCAATTATACCTCCACCAGATACTCGATTTCCACTTCCATTTCCACAAATTCTCAAACACAAACGATAGCACAACCTCATCTTCTCCGCTCAACTGCAACTCCATCTAGTATTACACCTATGAATACTAACACTAACAATTCCATTTCTAAGCATTGACATTAACAACACATACATGATCTTAACTTCAGATCACCAAATCTTCTTCCCTTCCACTCATCTCGATACCAATTCTAAAACACAATTCAATCCCTGCATCATCTTTATTTTTTTGTAGTTCAAGATACACCCTAAACATTCGTAATTCCATTTCTTACTCACCAAACCCATCTCAATTCACCGTCTATATACAAATCCATGAATTCAATAACAGAACTGCATAACTTAACAAAATTCACAGAAAAGAACAATTACCTCAAATCAATTTAATGAAGCACCATCCAGTTCTCTTCAAATGTCTTTTCCTCGACTTCATGAGTTCTATAAATCTCAACACCATCAATAGTTTCTTATTCATCATTAATCGAACCTCTAAACAATCCACTGGATTCACTGTTACCGAAACTTTACTTTGTTTATTTAACAACAACCCTTTTCTTCTTCATCCATCAACATCTCGATTCTCTTCCCAATTTGACAGAAACCCTAACTTCAGAAATCTTATCTTCGCTATATAGAAACAACTCTACCATCTTCATCCCGCGAACAACCACAACATCACACCAACGATCAACTCTTAAAGCTTTCCCTTAAGTTTCCGATCTCAAAACACCCAAACCCTCTCACAGAATCACGAGCGTGAAGAACAGAGGAAAGAGATGAAGAACAGAGAAGAAAGAAGAAGAAAAGAAAATGAATGAGAAATAGAAAAAAAGAGGACCAACTCATCACGATTAAAAAAAAATTAATCAATTTCTTACGTAACGGCAAAAAGTCATCATGACCATATATAGGCACAAACTTTTACTAGTATTATTAGTCATCATGGTAATCATAGTATGTAATTTCATACTAAAAGATCAAGCGGCAATCTTAGGCGAGGTCGTGTGATTTTTTGTATATCTTGATGATCGCCTCGATTTTTTTGTTGAACGATGGATCGCTCTTGTCGCAAAATTTCCCAAATTTTCTTATGAAATACATTCGGTTTCTCGTTGATTTAAATCACGACTTTGTTAGTGTTTCGTCAAGATTATCTTGATTTTTAACACCCTACCATAGTTTTAATGGTTTCCCTTAGATTATTGTTTGGAGGTGTTGGCGGTGGGGTTCTTTGGTGGAGTCGTGGGTGCTTGTGGATTATGTACGGTTAGTGGATGTATTTAGGGAGGATATTATTGTCAGAGTTAGAAAATAATAGAAAATCCTCGACCTTATCGAATTGCAGTTTATCCACAGAGGGTGCCCTGGGAACAAAAGCTGGATTCCTTGATAATACTTTATTTAAAATGACCATTTTACCCTTCTCCTAAAATAACAAATATCTTCTTCGTCCGATGTCCGAATGACACGTTCGAGTAGTCTACTTCGCATAACTTTTCGAGATATATCCAATGGTACTAGTTTCATATCTAGATCGTTGTTAGATTAATTCCTATTAATTAACGGTTGTGTTAAACTAATTGAGTCATTATCGGCTAATTCGTCACTTGACCGGTCCAATAGCGTTGACGAGCTTGAGGGTCCTTACAGTCATGTACCGAGATGTACAATGACAATATGAGGATAGTAACCACTTGATTCAGAGAACCAAGTTTCTCTGGTTCCGAAGAACACAACCTAAATCGATATTTTGATTAATAATTTTCATGAGTTTTCATTACAGAACAATTAGCTTATAAAACTAAGCTTCCCTGCCCTGCATCTAACGGCTACTACCAGCACAGATGGCTAAATCTAACCCATCCCATACAACTGATAAATACACTTATTATTAAGTTAAACACTACCACCAACAAATACTAATTACTGACACTAACAGGATATGGGGGCACTCTCTTCACATGAGGCACATGACATACAACACTAACTGCATCTTCGGTTGCAACTATATATAATGCCAGCACCTCATCGGGTTCCGGTTTTTGGAGGATCGGGATCGTTGCCAAGTATTCTTTGATCTTCTGGAAAGCTTCTTCACACTCAGTGGTCCATGCAAACTTGTTCTCTTTCTTGAGGATGTTGAAGAAGTGTTTTCATTTGTCCGATGATCTAGCGATGAATCTCCCGAGTGCCGCTATGGATCCGTTGAGTTTTTGGACTTCCTTCAAATTCTTTGGGGATGGCATCTCTACGATGGCTTGGACTTTAGCGGGATCAACTTCGATGCCCCTATTCGTCACCAAATATCCGAGGAACTTTCCTGATGTGATACCGAAGGTGCACTTTTCCGGGTTTACTTTCATGCTATATTTCTTCATTCCGCTGAAGATATCTTTCAAGTGTTGGAGGTGATCCTTGCGCAACTTACTTTTTACGAGCATATCATTAACATAGACCTCTAAGGTTTTCCCAATCCATGGGTTGAAGATTGCATCAACCATCTTATGGTATGTTCCCCCTGCATTCCTCTGTCCGAAGGGCATGCGAGTGTAGCAGTAGAGTCCGTGTGGAGTGAAGAATATCTGGGATTGTTGCTTTCATGCACCATTCTGGATAAATTTCATAAATATGTTGAATTTCTCAATACATACGTAATGGAGGAGGTTTATGCACTCATCACTTTCAAATGGATTTTGTTCCTTTGTAGGATGACAGCGTATTAAATACAGGGTTTCACGATTTTAGCCCTAAACCGAAAACCAAAATCAACACTCGGAAACCTACAATAAAATATACTGCAAGTGCACAGTGTCTAACTAGTAGAACAATGGCAAGTATAGGTCGTTCCCACGAGAAGTGTGAAAATACTACTACTAACTAATACCAAAGAGTAACCAATCAAATCAATATTTCAGAAGTTTTAAGAATTGGTAAATAAAATTACAAAACTAAAATAATAAAGATGTAACCAAGATGCGAGAGTCGGTAACCAGGGTTTTATGATATCCACTACTACTTTTATTTAATTACTGAAATGAAACATAATTCTGAATATATATTTATCGTTTGCTTAATTGGAATCACCTATTATATGTATTAGAGTCACAAATGTCACTGGTATACTCTAAGCATGGGGCATCAAAGAATAAAACCAAGCATGCACCATCAAATTGCATCAGCGATAAAGTTATACGAAACTAAAATATTGATTCACAAATATAATCTGGCTCTTCTAAGCATAATCCATCAAAGAAATTACCAAGCATGGAATATCAAATAATGAGACAAATATATTCTTGAACCTAACAATTACGAACAAAGGTTATAAGAAACCGGTGAAGCAACAACTCATTTTCAATAAATCGATAAGCAATATTCAAAGATTAATTTATTCATATCATAATGGTCTATTGCTATATAATCAATCCAAATAATCCTAAACCCATGTAGTTCCAACATAAAAACCTTAGTTATATAAATTTAGCAAAACATGGCTTTCTCAAAAGCCATAAACATGTAAAATAAAATCACTCATAAATCGAAACGGAATAGAGATAATGGAACTTCAAATCGTCTTCTTCTCCACAGTTCTCGGCTTTGTAGCCGCAGCTTTTTCTTTTCGTCTCCCAGACTCCCCTTCCTTATTTTTCTCTGTTCGTAATATATATGCTGCCAAGAGTTCAACTAAGCCTTAGCAACATCTGCCAAGGCCCAGTCCATTCGGGTCCATTAGCTCCAGCTTCCGAAATCCATCCGAGTTCAAGCTCCACCATGACCAATTGCCATCCGTACTTAACTCCAAACAACATCTTCCTTTCGTTATCTTCTAGCATTTCCTTCAACTGTCATTCCATTGAGATCAACAGCTCCATCACTCATTCTCCATTATCTTTCCATCTTCTCGTACACAACCCAAAACCAAGGCAGTTTGATCACCAGTTCTTCACTATTTTATCACTCATAATCGGGATTGCATGGAAGCTTTGTTTGTCATTTCCTTGAAACTTGGAAGCTTTACGTATCGGCCACCATCTGCAATCATCCATGCATTCATTATATCAAGAACTCGAACCTAATTGATTCATTTTGTCCATGAAATCACCACTTCCTGCAACTGCAACTGATTCAATCCTTCTCGATTTTCAGTCCGTCAATTGGTCTTTCATGTCAGGACAAACACCAGCATCTCAATTCTTCGTCTCAGCTGCCCAGCTCAAACTCCCATCAATCCACAACACCATGTCTTGTTGCTGCCAATCATTCTCCCTTGTTCTATCGACATCACCTATTATATTTATTAGATTCGCAAATATCATTGGGACACCTCAAAAGTCTAACCACAGCCACGTAAAAAATTGATAGGATTTCGGGAAACCCTATATATAATAACCGCAATCGCATGGTGTCTAACTAGTAGACAGAGGAAAGTACGAGTCGAACCCACAGGGAGCGGTGAAAATAATGTAACCAATATCTCTAATTAACTAACCACAAATGATGTTTTTGGATTTTTAGAAAATAATAAAAAGAACGAAGAAAATGAACTAAACTAATAGAATGAATCCAATACAAAGTCGCGAACCAGGGTTTTTAGTATCCACCATTATTTCTATTCATTTACTGAAATGAAACATAATTCATGAATATTTATTTATCGTCCGTTCTATCGACATCACCTATTATATGTATTAGAGTCGCAAATATCGCTAGGACACCCTAAGCATGGCACATCAAAAGATTAAAACAAAGCATGAACCATCAAATTGCATTAGCGAGAAAGTTATGCAAAACTAAATATAGATTCACAAATAATATCTGGCTATTCTAAGCATAACCCATCAAAGGATTTAACCCAAGCATGGAAATATCAAATAAGTAGACAAATATATTTTCGATCCTAACAATTATGCACCAATTTTCGTATAACCCATCGCTAGATCATAGATTCACAAATAATACAGTCATGTATCGAGATGTACAATGACAAGATGAGGATAGTAACCACTTGATTCAAAGAACCAAGTTTCTCTGGTTCCAGAAAGAACATGACTAAATCTAAATCGATATTTTGATTAATAATTTTCATGAGTTTTCATTTACGGAACAATTAGCTTATAAAATTAAGCTTCCACGCCTTCGCATCTAACGGCTACTACCATCACAGATGGCTAAATCTAACCCATCCCATACAACTGATAAATACACCTATTATTAAGCTAAACACTACCACCAACAACTAATATTAATTACTGACACGTACAGGATATAGGGCACTCTCTTCACATGAAGCACATGACATACAACACTAACATCATTTTCGGTTGCAGCTATATATAATGCCAGCAACTCATCGGGTTCCGGTTTTTGGAGGATCGGGATCATTGCCAAGTATTCTTTGATCTTCTGGAAAGCTTCTTCACACTCAGCGGTCCATGCAAACTTGTTCTCTTTCTTGAGGATGTTGAAGAAGTGTTTTTATTTGTCCGATGATCTAGCGATGAATCTCCCGAGTGCCGCTATGGATCAGTTGAGTTTTTGGACTTCCTTCAAATTCTTTGGGGATGGCATCTCTACGATGGCTTGGATTTTAGCGGGATTAACTTCGATGCCCCTATTCGTCACCAAATATCTGAGGAACTTTCCTGATGTGACGCCGAAGGTGCACTTTTCCGGGTTTACTTTCATGCTATATTTCTTCATTTCACTGAAGATATCTTTCAAGTCCTGGAGGTGATCCTTGTGTAGCTTACTTTTTACGAGCATATCATCAACATAGACCTCTAAGGTTTTCCCAATTCATGGCTTGAAGATTGCATCAACCATCTTATGGTATGTTTCCCCTGCATTCCTCTGTCCGAAGGGCATGCGAGTGTAGCAGTAGAGTCCGTGTGGAGTAAAGAATGTTGTGTGTTGTTGATCTTATTCTGCTAGGGCTATCTGATTGTAACCAGAGTATCCATCCATGAATGATAGATCTTCCTGTCTTTCTATGGCGTCCACCAATTGATCGATGCTTGGGAGCGGGTAGCTATCCTTCGGGAATTCTTTGTTGAGATTTGTGAAGTTGATGCATATCCTTACCCCACCATTCTTATTTGGAACAATGACCATGTTCGAAATCCATGTGGGGTACCTAACTTGTCTTATGAATCTTGCTTCCATAAGTTTGTTAAGCTCTTTTTCGACCGCTTGATGATATTCTGGTGCTATTTTGCGTAATTTCTTCCTGAAGGGGCTTGTGCCTGGCTTTATCCGAAGTTCGTGATGTATGATCTTGGGATCGATTCCTGGCATATCTCTTAACTTCCATACGAAAATGTTCGCGTACTCCTTGAGAAGTTTGATTAGTGCTTCTTCTCAGTCTTTATCCATCAGAGTCCCTATCTTAATCATCTTAGGATCTTCTTCTGTTCCTATGTTGATCTTCTTGGTGGGCTCTACCGGCGTGAATGTAGGCTTCGGTTCCCTAGGAGAGAAACGTTCTTTAATTGCTATTTGGTGGACTCTTTAACCTCCTTTGCCCCTGAAGTGCCTGCTTCGGTAGTTAGAACGGTGCTACTCTTAGTTAGGCTTTTCCCTGAGATTTCTTCAAGATACAGGTCGATCGCATTGTCTTTGGCCGCTGCTTTGTTTTCGCCCCTTCGGGCCTTGCGCCGCTCTTCCTGCTCGCCGTTGAGTTGATTTTGCTGAGCCTGACATTCCAGAGTGTTGTAACCTCGATCACCTTTGATCTTCATTTCCCCTTCGGGTGTTGGAAATCTAAGGTATTGGTGGTACGTGGCAGCTACTCCTTTGAGTTTGTGCACCCATCTTCGTCCGATGATGGAATTATAGGGGGACGGTGTATCTACTACGCTGAACCAAGTGCTGACCTTTATTGGTCCGTCTTTAACTTCCAAGACAATATCCCCTAAGGGCTTCGTGGCTACCCCGTTGAATCCATAAATAGTGTAATAAGAAGACATCACTTGCTCGTCATTTAATTTCATTTGCTTGAAGGTATCATAGAACAAAACGTTGACTAAACTCCCTCCGTCGATCAAAATCTTCTTTATATTGCACCCTGAGACAGGTAGTGTGAGCACCAGAGGGTCGTTATGGTCTACCATATCTTCTTCAACGTCATCGGCAGAAAAAGTTAGCGGTGTATTCATCCAATATTCGTGTCCATCTACCTCCTCTCCATCGATCTTGTATAGCTCGCAATAGTACTCGAATTTTTTTCTCAACCTTTTCCAGATCTGGTCATTTAGTGATGGGCAAAGGCTCAGGAGCAAGAAATGGTGTTGATCAATCGATCATTTCTGGTAGGTGGACTTGCTTGTTCCGATGTGTCTTTTCTTCGGTCGCTGGCTTTAGAACATATTGTTTGAGATCTCCAACATCTATTAGTTTATGGATCATTATTTTGAGGTTTTTGCACTTCTCTGTCTAGTGACCGTGGAAGCAATGGTATTCACAGTAATCCCTTGATTTCTCCGATCGCGGTGGTTGTTTTCCCTTTAACCATGGCCATTCGAGATTGGTGTGATCCTTGATTTCTCTCAAAATATGAACATATCTTGTGTTGAGCTTCGCCTAAACTTGATCTTCGAACTTTTGATCGTTGCGTCAATAATCATCTCTTCGTCCTCTCTTATCTTCGTTGAGGCGCTCGGTTGAATTTGTCCTTTTGGAGCCGTTATCTTGCTCTACCAAATTTGTACGATGAGATTTTCGC
>JAJJWW010008163.1:0-110753 GCA_023531295.1 Papaver armeniacum
ACTAAATCATAACCCAACCGAAAGAACCAGCCTGGGGATTCAAAAATTCTGATTACTCTTAACTGACGTCCAGTCGACGTGTATCGCATGCGAAATCCCGTACAGAAAAGATAAAAGACAAAATTAAAAACAGTTAATAAAAACACCTCACCACCCGCTAATCACGAGGAATAAAAGATATCGAAAAAAATCTAACCATCCGTTTACTATACAGTAGGACCCACTGTATCAGGTAACGTAACGTACTTTGCTTACTTGCTTTTTCAGTCAGACTACGATATCAACATACATATCTGCAATGATGATGGCGGTCGAATAATATAAATACGAAACCGATTAAGGCGCGGAAACACAACGAGAATCATATTCAAACCAACGAAGAGTTGTTGTTGTTTTTGCTTTGCTTTATATAAAAGTTACGCGTCCTTTTTTTAGCTCGAGTTTTTGTCGGACCAATTCCTCCTTCCGGTCCACTGAAATTTTTTCTAGGTTATCTCTCTTTTCTCTCTCTACTCATTCTAATGAAACAAACTTTGACCTAATATCCCTCTTTTTCACTTTTGGGGTTCAATTTCCCCACTTTTCAGATTATTATTTATCTTATATTACCGATTCAATTGGATACCCTTTCAAGATTTTACAGATTGGTCAATTTGGTTGTGCTATAACCAGCTGTATCATCAATCAGATAAGCTATTCTCTAGTTATTAGGGTTTCTTTGATTTTGTTGATTCAAGTTATCAAGTATTGGGAGAGGGAGGAGAGGATGAAGTTTGGAGATACGTTTAATGAATATTTACGTGGTGAACAAGAGTGTTTTCTAGAGAAATGCAGTCATGTTGAATATAAACAGCTCAAAAAAGTTTTGAAGAGCTGTCGAAAATGCAGAGCTACTAGTACTCCTACATGTGTTGACGAGGATGATCATAATAATACTACTAATGATGGTGGTGGATCTTCGGAGCTCTGCATGTACGAATCTTGTTCATGTATGTTTCTTTTTCCCTATTTCAAATTCAATTTACCATTTATTTCAATCGAATTTTGACATATTAGTACCCAGATCTAGCTGTTTAGTTTTGTTTAAATTACTAGTCTAGCTAAATGGGTTATTGCACATCAACCTAACATTGACTAATTCTAGCTTTTAGATATCGTTTTTCTTTTAATGGAATTTTGGATATCAAGGAAATTGTTAGTTTTGCTGTGTATTATGCGTGTTGTCTAACTAATGGGTCAATTCTAAAGAAACTGAATTGAAATACCCACAGTGGGGTTAATTTATCTTCTAGCTTTGTCTCGATAGTGTCTCGATAGATGGTTTGTTGTCTCTTGATTTACCAGGAGCTGCAGATGTACTGATTTCCTGGGAAACAAAGTCGTAGGCACGCTGATATTCAGACCAACCACTCGAAGAGCACTCGTTGAATAACTGGTGGGAGGCTCGCCAAGCCATAGCGAGAGAAACTCTATTCAAAATATGTTTAGATTATTGTTGTTGATATTATTCTCTTACATAATTCGTTCCAATCAATTATAAATTTATATATACTACTAGTGATGGATTTGCGGAAAGGATACCTTCGATGCTGAATATTTATGTTTTGTTCTTTCTGTAGTGTGTGACCAGAAATTTTTCTCTGAGTTGATGAAAGAAGCATCAGAGATAGCTGGTTGTTTCAGCTCAAGAGTGAGACGCCTCCTCAATCTTCATGTTTCCACTGGAATGCAGAGATATGTGTTGCGTATTCGTCATTGTTTCACTAATGATCAACAAATAATGATTCAACAAGGTCGAATGTTGATTGATTATGTTACTATGAATGCAATTGCGATACGGAAAATTCTTAAGAAATATGACAAGGTAAACCATCTCTTCTTCTTATGCGAAGATATTTAAAATGCTTTTTCTGTGCATCCCAGTTTATTGAGGTTCTACTGGATTTGGCAGGTACACTCCTCTGTAAATGGCAGAAACTTCAAATCCAAGTTGAGGGCCGAGCACATTGAGCTCCTTCAATCTCCTTGGCTAATAGAGTTGGGTGCCTTCTATATAAATTTCAATGGTTCTAATGGAGTTTCAGGAGAGTTTGTCGATCAATTCTATTGTGATCTTGAGTCGGATCAGCCTTTAATGACATTGATCGTTTCGGATTCTGTGAAGCTGGAGTATAGCCTGACTTGCGCTGTTTGCTTGGTAACATTTTGCTTTTTATTCATGTTGGGGATAAATTTCTAATCGGATATATGCTTATGCAATTTTCGGTTTTTGTTTGCAGGAGATTGCTTTTAATCCTTATGCTTTGAGCTGCGGCCATATTTTCTGCAAATCGTGTGCTTGTTCTGCAGCTTCTGTGATGATATTCCAAGGCCTTAAGGCTGCTGAACCAAAATGCAAGTGCCCTGTTTGTAGAGAGGTACTAATTTATATGTATAAAAAAAATCGCTTGATCTTCAATTTGTGTGTGCTTCTACGGTCACCTTCCCGCAGTTAGGATCTTGCTCTCCTGTATATCAAGCTCGGCTCTCCAGTTGGAAAAAGCACACTGTAGTGCACGGTTCATGATTTTTGTGATTTTGTTGCTTGCTAGGAAAGCTTCGTTTTGTCATCAATCAGCTGAATTGCTACCAGGCGATAACGGCCCAGCTAAAAATTTGGACTTCTTTCAAAATTAAAAAATACGAAAAACTAGGATATTATCAGCTAATCAAATTACTTGTTCTTTTTTTGCAGGTTGGAGTATATGCTAATCCAATTCACATGATTGAGCTAGATCTGCTCTTGAAGAACAGGTAAGAACATGGAAGTTCTTCCTTTGTTTGAGTAGCTTTAATCTTTACTAAAACACTTCAATTTTACAGGCGTAGGGATTATTGGAAAGAGCGGATGCTTGAGGAACGTTCCGAGATGGTCAAACAATCTAAAGAATACTGGGATTCACAGACCAAATATGTCATTGGATACTGACAGCTTAATCGCTCTTCTCTTCTTCAGGGGAAGGGAAAAAATAAAAGGAAAAAAAAAAAAAAAAAAAAAAAAAAAATCTGCTCTTTATCTAGTTCTAGAACATGTTGAAGAATTTTTTAGGAATAATTGCAGTGTGGGATTATAGGCATGTATTCATTGGTGGGTGAAGAATTGGGGACTGAACTTTCTTTATATGAACTGTACATACTTTCTTGTTAGAAAGTTGCTTCTGTTGCATAACGTTTCCTGAAGTTGAGATTTATGGTGTTTGGTTCGTTACTTTTTATTGTTTAGTAATTGCTGTCTCTTGTAGGAAATGTTGGGTTTTTATTTCGGGAGTTTCTTGGTGGTGCTACCTTTTCAGTTTGTTTATTTTTTCCTTTATTTTTTCTTTTTTTTTTTCTTTTTTTTTTTTTTGAAGCAACAACGATTTTATTGATTAGCTTGAATTGGTTACATAATTTGCGTCTTCCTGAACTTGAAATAGAATTTTTTCAGACATGACAGATAACCACACACTACTAAGACGATTGACTCTTGCAAACTTAGCTAAGGTATCAGCTACCTTGTTCTTTTGTTTCGGTACATAACTACAGCACCAATAACTATTATTCTTAAAAATATCCTTAATATCAAGAATCAAATTCTGGATCCTCCAGTCTGCATTGGTATTGTTTTTATTTATTGCATCTGCAACTATTTGTGAGTCCAGCTCAAATTGTACTCTTTCCATATGCCTCTCCTTAGCCCACTGCACTGCTCCCATAATCCTTTACATTCCACTTGCTCTGGACTCCTTGCTGCTTCTATGTAGATGCATTTTGAGCCCCAATGTGTACCTGCAAAATCACGCACTATAAGTCCAATGCCTCCTGTCTTATTAGTATAATGAAAAGAACCATCAATATTTATTTTATAAGTGCCCACAGGAGGTGGAGACCAATGGAGATTAGTTCTAGGTTGTTTAAAGACTTAAACAACAACAATATTGGGTTTTATCTTGAGTAGCTCGATTTCTAACTTAGATCTGTGAATGACCGATTCTGGAGATATCTTCAAGCCTTTAAACACGGTGTCACACCTAGCTGTCCAAATGCACCAGGCCACAATGGCAACTTTACAGACTTCCTCCTGCTGAATCTGATTATTCAAAAACCTCTCAAACCAACTGCAGAACCACTCTACCATTGCAGAACCACTTTGAATGTGAATACCTAACACTACAAACCAAACTGCTCTAGAAAAATTGCAGTGTAGTAAGATGTGAAAAGAAGTTTCCATAGAAAGGTTACACAAAGGGCAGTTATAATCTCCATTCTGGATAACATAAGATAGCTTATCTCTTTTTTGCAGAATGTCTTTGAGGCATTTCCAGAGAAACTGTGTGATTTTTGGCAGCATAGGCAGCTTCCAGAGTTTTTTGAAGATGGCTTGCATTCTTGCTCCAACTGTTTGACTGTTATTTTGTAAATCAAACATCTTCATGTAAGTAGATTTTACAGAAAACTTTCCATTCCTTTCAAGAGTCCAGACCATTCTATCCTTTTGCTTAGGATGCACAGTCATACTGAAGATTAATCTTGCAGTTGCAGCTTCAAAAAGAGAGAAAACTAGATCCACATTCCAACCCCCAGAGATTGAAAGTAATTGAGAGACATGAGTATAGTTCTGGGCATTTGTTGCATTGTCTTTTGGAATTGGTGGAGCTTCCAGTTCTGGTATCCATTTATAACTCCAAATTAAGATGTCATGACCATCTCCAATGCTCCAACAAACTATATTTTTAATAAACTGAAGCTCAGAGCTTATACTTCTCCAGGACCATGTAGATTTAGGATTATTTTTAATGTTAAATACTTTACCATCAGGGAAGTATTTGGCCTTGAGAGATTTAGCACAAACTGAAGTATGATCTGTATACAGTTTCCATGCAGACTTTGCCAATAATGCTCTATTGAATATCTTGAGATATCTGAAACCAAGTCCTCCTTCTTCTTTAGGTTTGCTGACATTTTTCCATGATATAGTTGGTTTACCTTTGTTTGTTTTCTTTTTCCTCCAAAACTTCTTTTGTGTTGAGTTCAATTTAGTAATGGTTTCATCTGGCAACTTGAAGCTGATCATGTGATGGACTGGTATAGCATTAGTGACATTCTTAACCATAACTGATCTACCAGCTTCAGATATATTTGTAGATATCCATCTTGAGAGTCTAGTATCCATTTTCTCTACAAGATTAGATAATGGAATCTTCTTGTTTCTTCCAATAAAAAAAGGTAGACCCAAATATTTTTCCTCATTGATACAAAGCTGCATGACTTGTAAGACACCACTAATAATTTGACCACAAGAAGGACTTGTATTCTTACTGAAGTATACAGCTGATTTATGGAAGTTAATCAATTGACCTGAGCATGAACTGAAATCTTCTATGACTTGGAGGATCTTATTTGTTTGAGTTAAATTTTCCTTGCAAAACAGAAGACAATCATCTGCAAACAATAAGTGGTTGATCTTAGGAGCCGATCTTGAGATTTTCATCCCAGTGAGTTGTCTTGTATTCTCTAGATGATTTAAATGTCTTGAAAATGCCTCCATGGCCAAAATGAATAAGTAAGGAGATAATGGATCTCCTTGTCTGATACCCCTTGTGGGCTTAAAGGAAGGAGAAGGAGATCCATTTATCATTATTTCAATAGATGTAATACTTATGCATTGAAGTATGAGATGACAAAACTTTTCATTGAAGCCAAACTGCCTTAGTACCTCCATTAGAAAAACCCATTCCAGTCTGTCAAAAGCCTTTGACATGTCCATTTTTAGTGCCAAGTGACCAGTTCTACCTTTCTTCTTCTTCATAGCTTTAACAAGTTCCTGAACAAGACAAATGTTTTCTGAGATTAATCTGCCTGGAACATATGCAGATTGCATTGGAGAGATGATGTCTGCCATATGTTTTTTGAGTCTCAGTGCAATTATCTTAGAAATCAGTTTATAGCTTGTATTGTAGAGAGCTATAGGCCTGAAATCTTTAGGTTTGTGAGCTCCACTAACTTTTGGGATAAGAGTGATTCTTGTATTGTTAAGCTTTTTGAGTAAGTAACCTGAAGTAAAGAATGCCTTCACCATCTGACACACATCCTCTTTAACTGTCTGCCATTGAGTTTGATAAAAACCTGGTGGAAATCCATCAGGTCCAGGTGAAGTCCAAGGCTGCATTGTCATAAGAGCATCATAGATTTCATATTCATCTGGTATACTTGTAAGAACTTCATTGTCTTCCTCTGTAATACAAGAAGGTATGTGTTGAAGAAAATGGAAGGAATCAGATGGTTGAGAGGATGTACTGATTTTCTTAAAATGATTTACCAAAACATGCTCAATGGATGTTTTATCTTGGCACCAAGTACCATCTGAAGCTAAAAGAGAATCAATTCTATTTCTGGTTCTTCTTTGATTCACCCCGATATGGAAGTATTTAGAGTTTCTGTCCATTTCATTGTAAAAATTGTCTCTTGATTTCTGCATATTGGAGCTTGCCTGGATATCATTGAGGTTATCTATCTCTATCTCAAGCTTTTTAACCTCTTCAGTGTTGTTGCCCTGGTTGTCCTGAGCTTGAAATTTAGATAATTCTTCTTGAAGTATGGAAATTTTTGACTGAATATGACCAAAAGTTGCTTTACTCCATTTTGAGAGAATGTATCTAGTGTTAGATAGTTTATCAGAAAGAAGAAAAGTTGCAGAACCAGAAAGATTAGATATCCAAGCATTTAAAATTTCATTTTTACAAGTATAATTCTTTACTGAGTTGGTATAATTATCATACATGGATAACAAGATTGGAGCATGATCAGATCCTTTAATAGGGAAATGCACAAGTTTGGCCTGAGGATATTTAATGAACCATTCACTATTAACTAAAGATCTATCAAGTCTAGACTTGATTTTTCCTGTACCATGACTATTACTAGTCCAAGTGAATGGGTTGCCACTATAACCCATGTCATGCAAATCAGAGTCTCTAATGCTATCAAGAACTTCAGTGGAAGTGGACTCAGTATTAGTGTTTCTCTCAAATTGATTCATAGTGATATTGAGATCCCCTATCAGAAGCCAATGGATATTAACTGAGGTACTTAGATCTTGAATGTATTTCCATTGACTAGGTTGATCATTCTTATAAGATGTTCCATACACGCAAGATAAAAATCACTCACTCTTACTAGGATCATTTTTCACTAAGGCATGAAACATATTGGTGCTGGAATTTAAGATTTCTAAAGAAAAACCATCTTTCCAAAGCAAGATAATACCTCCATCTTGTCCAACAGAAGGAACATAGCATTTATTTGGCATTTTGAGAAAACTAGTGATATTAAGCCTGGCACTTTTAGGGGCGACCCCAAAAGAATTAGGGGCAAATTTTTTATTCCCAACCCATATACACCATTAAGGGATGTCCAAAAACGCGGAGAATACGTTAATGCCCTTACACAATCGGAAGCTATTTTGTGCCCGATTATTATAAATCAATCGGAAGCTTAGTAACGATATTATACTACCGATTAATATCGATTTTGTGCCAAACTCGCATCTGGCTTCTATAACAATCGGAAGGAAAATAACCACACGAGACTACCGATTGTTAAAGTATAGAAATAAGAAATCTTTTGAATTTTGCAATGGTGAAATTTGGGGCTCCTATATAATCGGACGAATAAAAAAATGTGTAAGCTACCGATTTAGGGTTTCCCATAATCGGGTAGTAAAAGTAACAATTCCTACCGATTATGGTAGATTTCAAATTTCCCTGCAATGAAGGATTTTCGAAAAAAACTCATTTTGGGGCAACCTATAATCGGGAGGTTTGGTAACCTATTTGTCTTCCGATTATGGCTAAATCCAAATCACGAACCACATGGTTATGGTCGGCTCTGCACCCCTCAAAACCTAGGGAATTTGGCCAATGCTCAATTTGGGGCTTCCAATAATCGGTAGGTTATAAGTAACCATTTCTACCGATTTTGGGCTACTCAACAATCGGTAGATAATTAGGTGGTATTACCTACCGAGTAATAACCGTTGATGAGAAAAATGAGTTGAGTCGACCTAAATTCAAATTCATTTCATTTTCTTTTCAACTTCAACTTCAACTCCTCTTCCCCTCTTTCCTTCCGATTGCAGAGAGGAATACTCTCCCCCTCTCCTCGCTATACATCGTTCATCGTCGAATCGAATCATCGTCGATTATTCTCTATATAGATGAAAGAAACGGAACGTAAGAAAGCTCGAACCAAAAACGTAGTGCGCGGTGATGATCCGAATATTGGATTGCATGCCCGTAATAAAGAGGTTTTAACTCACGAACCCGAAGAACACGAAGAAGATGAAGTCCCTGATGTAGGCGATACTGATAGCCAAACTCTCAGGAAACTTCAAATGGCGCTGATTAGGTAAGATTCAACCATTAATTTGGTTTATATTGCTTCAATTGGACGAATCCATGTTTATTTTTTTTAGGGTTTTCGGTTATTACCCAGAATCGGTAGGTTAGGTATTGTTATAAACTTCCGATTGTGGTCGAACTCTTCATTTCACGAGAAAATTTGTCATATTCGGGTGGTAAAAATTTAGGTATCCTACCGATTATATAAAGTTTTTCATTACTGAGGCCTAAATCGATCATAATCGGAAGCTAATTGTGATTTTTCCTTCCGAATATACTAGGGAAGAACAAGTATTAGAGACGCAATAATCGGGTGATATATTTTGTACTTTCTTTCGGATTATTTATGTTGAACCACTTGAGTAGTTTCTGGACACAAAGTGACGCATATTCGGTAGAAATTGGTTTTATGAGGCTTCCGATTGTGATGCATTCGGTAGGTGGACTTTATTATGCCTTTCGATTATTGGTATTCGGAGGGTTATGTTGACATCTAGCTTCCGATTATTGTGTGTAGATAAACATATTCGAACACCAAAAAAATGTTTTTGTTTCCGATTATACGTATTCGGTAGCTTTAGATGAATTGATATTTACGATTGAGAGTAATCGGAGGAAATTTGTTAAATCTACCAACCGAATATTTAGTTTAATAACCTGTTGTACTTTCTTTTGTTGTTTAGGGATAGGCGAGGTAAAAACATCCAAGATGCAATTGTCTCGGCTAGTGCAAGGAAGGATAGGCGTCAGAACACCGATGCCTAGTGCAAGGAGAGCTAGGACTGCTAACGCCGCTTCAAGTGCTCAAGATGGAACTCAACAAGCAAGCCAAGAAGCTGTTCAACCTAGTTCCCCTCAATCACAACCAATCCAAGAAGGTGTTCAACCAAGTGCCTCTAAATCACAACCAATCCAAGAAGGTGTTCAACCAAGTGCCTCTCAATCACAACCAATTCAAGAAGCTGTTCAACCAAGTGCTCCACTATCACAACCAGAAGTAGGACAACCAAGTGGTGCTCTGAAGGAGAAGCCGAAAAGAAAAAACCTCCTCGAAAGAAAGCGAAACACCTTGTCCCGGATGAACTGAAGGTGAAGGATATTCCAGAAGGTGTAATCCTTGGGCTGCCGGAGGATGGAGGAGAATTGTTATTTGGATACAAATAACAATTCCATTGGGATAGAAGGGCGCATTACTTGATCAACCAAGGAAGGGCAGCCAACCAAGGTTTTGAAAATGCTCCCAACTATATGGATTGGTACCGCAATGTTTCTCATATTCGTAATCCGTGATCTTAAAGCAAAGCCACTTCGTACAAGAGTATCCTCAAAGAGAAGCCTGCGGGTTTTGATAGATTGGTACGTATTGTTTTGTTAATTTAGTTTAATATTATGGGTCAAAATAGAGTAATAACCGTTTGATGGTATGCTATGTTTTAAAACAGATGAACAGGTTCAAGCGTTTGTCGAAATGGTGCATTGATTGTATAAAGTCCGGAGAGCCTGTTTCAATTGAGAAGATAAAAAAGCACCAACAGTTGATTGATAACGTTGACAATGAGGAGTATGCATCTCAGTTCGGGGAAAAATTGCAAAAGAAACCTACAACCAAGGTGAACAAAAGAACTCGGGCGTCATCAAGCACTCAAGTTGATGAAACCAATGATGATCTTTGGTCCAAGTCGTAGAGGTGGTAAAGGTCGCAAAATCAAAGCAAAAAGGAACAAGTAAACTTTCGATGTTGTAAACTCTCGATGTTTTTCGTTAACTTTATGGATAACTTTGTTTATGTTGGATTATGTCGGATTATGTCGTTTTCAAAGTTTGTGTCGGAATATTAGTTGTTACGTTATGTTTATGGATTATGAATAGTTATTTTACACATTTTATGCATTTAACGATGACTCGCAAGCGAATCACATGAAGAGACATGAAAGTGTTGAATTTTGGAACACAATCGGAAGATAAGTGTATATATTAACCTACCGATTCTGGGGATGTTCCATTTTTTTGTCAGAATCGGTAGGGTTATACGTTATTAACCTACCGATTCTGGGGATTTTGCAAAATATTTGGTCAGAATCGGAAGATTGCTAATATACTTTTCTCTCCGATTATCATGTGTAAAGAAAACTTGTCTTCTGTATCCAAACAACACCACAATCGGAAGGTAAATGTGCACCTTCACTTCCGAATAACAATAATCGGTAGGTTTATTTGTAATGTTCCTTCCGACTGTTATATGTAAAAAAACTTTGTTCTCTGTAACCAAACAACACCATAATCGGAAAGTAATTGAGCACCTTGACTTCCGAATATTTTTAATCGGAGGTTTGTGGTTTTGTAAATTTCCGATTATTCTACCAAAAAACAACTATGGTTTCTGTAACCAAACAACACCATAATCAAAAGGTAACTTTTCACCTTGACTTCCGAATATAGTTAATCGGTAGGTTTAGTTTTTGTTGGTTTTCGATTATTATGTGTGAAATAACCAATGTTTCTGGAACCAAATAACACCATAATCGGAACGAAAGTTGACACATAATATAACCGAATGTGTTAATCGGTAGTTTGTTTAACAACATAAGCTTCCGTTTATTTATAATCGGAAAGTTGTTGTATTAATAATCCTCCGATTACATCCATTACATAAAGTTCAAACGACCTTAACCTTACAATTTCGTCAAAAGCACCTAAATCCATACTCCTAATTGACCATAAAAGTATTAAAAAAGATCATAACGTCCAAACACCACAGAAATTGTCCCTCTTGATCTTGTAACATCCTTCATGTTCAAATCGTTTCCCGTAGAGGTCCATATACCGATAATCAGCAAGATTTCTATGAAATTACGAATGAGTAACAAGTTAGTACTAACTTATGTTAATGTGAGTCGGAGTTATAAAGATACTTACTCGTTTTTCATACGTCCACCAAGAAAAAGCGTCCCTAACAAATCGTTCTTCTTCAAGTTTGTCAATCTCCTTGTCGACCGCCTTCTTTCTCATCTTAATGTCATTGGATGATTTTCGAATTCGATTACCATCTAACGCCTCAAATACCATTAGAATACGGTTCCATCACTGCTCTTCGGATTCCCGTTTGTGGAGCTTGTGAACACGATCATGAGCAGTTACCACAACCCACGCTCTATAAATAGCACAATCTTCTTCTTCGGCAAAAGCAATATCCATGTTTTTGGTTTTCAAAATTAGAACTCAAGAGAGGAAAGAGTTTGGTGCAATTGGGTTGATAGATATGAGTTTCTTTATATAGGTTTAGGGTCCAACGACTCTTTTTCTTTTTCCCAAAAACTACAACGGCTATTTCTTAAAGTTGATTTAAACTGCAACGGCTAATTTGACGTAGGTGATATATTGGAAAACCAATAATCGGTAGGTATGTAAGTTAGTAAATCTACCGATTATGGTAGCTTTCAAAATTTTAAAAAAAAATGATTTTTGAAAAAACTCATTTTGGGGCAACTATTAATCGGTAGTTTGTGGAACCTATTATCCTTCCGATTATGGCTGCATCCAAATCACGAACCACATGGTCATGCCTGGCTCTGTGCACTCAAAACCTATGGAATTTGGCAAGGGTTCGATCCGGGGCTCCTTAAAATTGGTAGGTTTTTAAGTTGTTAACTCTACCGATTATGGTAGATTTCAAAATTCATCACATGAAGGATTTTAGAAAAAAAAACTCATTTTGGGGCAACCTATAATCGGTAGGTTGTGTAACCTATTTGGCTTACGATTATGGCTACATCCAAATCACGAACCACATGGTTATGCCTGGCTCTGTACATTCAAAACCTATGAAATTTGGCAAGGGTTCGATCTGGGGCTCCTTATAATCGGTAGGTTGTTAATTTGTTAACTCTACCGATTATGGTATATTTCAAATTCCCTTACATGAAGGATTTTAGAAAAAACTCATTTTGGGGCAACCCATAATCGAATGGTTTGGTAATATATTTAACTCCCGATTAACGCTGCATCCAAAACACGAACCAAGTGGTTATGGTGGTCGTGGTACACTCAAAACCTATGAAATATGGCAAAGGTTGGATCTGGGGCTCGTTATAATCGGTGGGTTATATAATTATATACCCTACCGATTATGGTAGATTTCAAAATTCATTACGTGAAGAATTTTAGAAAAAACTCATTTTGGGGCAACTTATAATCGGTAGTGTATGTAACCTATTAGGCTTCCGATTATGGCTACATTCACAGCTCAAGCCAAGTGGTTATGGTTGGCTCTGCACCCCTCAAAACCCATGGAATTTGGCCAAGTCTGAATATGGGGCTCCTTATAATCGGTAGTCTTACAAGTTAGATAAGCTACCGATTATAAAAGGGATTGTTAACCGAAGTATCTACACAATAATCGGTAGGTATAGTTTCAATTTAACCTACCGATTCACCTTTAAGCTACCGATTATGATGTAGGCTACCGATTATATAAGGGCATATTGGCCATTTCGAAAAATCGAAGATAAGGGGTAGCTTAGATTTACGTTTGGGTGACCTTTTTTGTCTTTTAGTGTCGCCCCTAATTCTTTTGGGGTCGCCCCTAAAAGTGCCAGGATATTAAGGATTCTATCATCATTTATTTTAGTCTCAGACAAAAATATAATGTCAGGAGAATAATTATTGTTTATATGCTGAAGGTAATCTTTAGTATCTTTTCCTAGGATGCCATGACAGTTCCAACTGAGAATTTTCATTTTGGAATTACTATTCATAGGATTTAACTTGATACTCAAGTTAAAGTTTAGTGTATGAACGGACCAAAAATATGCAGAACTAACCAAAGTCAAAGAACTTGTTTTATTATCGAAATAAAAGTTCAAACGGAGAAAGAATTTAATGCTAAAGAAAAGATAATTAGGGTAAAGATGGATTACCAGAATATTTGTGGCCTCATTCATCACATGGGGATTCTCTCCTTCTTTTGCATCTCCTTCCTCTATGAGATCGTGTTCCATTTCATCATTGCCATTCAGGGATGTATATTCACCAGTATTACGTTCCATGTTTTCACCAGTAGAAGAGTCTCTTCTAGTTCTTTTATTGGTCCTAGTTGAATCTTCCTCCTGTTGCTCCTCAGCATTAGCTTCTTCTTCTAGCTTTCTCCTACTAGCTTCACAAATTCTTTCTAGAAGGACATCAATATCTTCACAGATTTCCACTCCATAAGCAGTCGCTAATTCATGCAGATAATTGATATATTGCTCATTAGTAAATCTACGGATCATCAGATCATCTGCCACAGTAAGACACTCTTCTTAATTATGATCGACTGTAAAACACTTAGGGCATAGATTATGAGGCTGTTTTTCCCAATGAAATCTGATCCATGTAACATCCCCGGCTGATGTATTCCACCAACCTCCTCTGTGAAGAGGTTTAGTTAAATCTACTTTAATCCTTGCATATATAGTAGATCCAAAAGTTGGTTTGCAATCCACTGGATCAGTGGAGATTTTATCTCCCAACTCAGCAATGGCTTCATCAACTACTTCCACAGAATGATGTTCAGGTAAGATGTGTTGGAATTGAATATCCCACTCTTGATATCTAAAAACCAAGTTCTTTGTTGGAATTGCAGGATCATATTTCTGGAGGTTCAGATGAATTTTTTTTGACATTCCAAGGACCTTTGGTTAGAATATTGTTCATGGCATCTTCATTATGAAATTTGAACAAGAATATATTTTTGTCTATAGCATGAACATCTTTGACTCTGAATCTGTTCCATAAAATAATAACCTCTTTTCTCACCGCATCAGTTTCTACAGGTTCTTTTTTTAAAAGCTTTCCAATTAAATTAGTACCCCATTCATCAGTCGCCTTTGTGATGGATGTTTTAGCTCCTACAGTTCTTCTCATTTGCCTGGCACAAATATCTCGTATTTGTGTATTCTGCATTTTCCCAGTGATGGCTGTGATTTGGTAGTTTGAAGACGATGCCATTTTCAGACGGTAAAGAAACTTAGGGTTTGATTGATAAGATGGGTGAAGATTATACTCCAACACGTTTATGTTATATAGTTCCAGGAAATATTTGGTGTAACTAGAATTAGTTAAAACCGAATAATCTTTATCTCTTAAATTTGTTAAGAGAATTATTTTCCTATAAATGGCATAATGTGGTGAGTAATGAGAGAAGTAAGTCAACGGAGTGACTATCGGCAAAATTTTAGTCGACCTAAAGTTACGGAACTGCAAAGAGGGAAAGATTGGAATTTTGAATTTTGATCTGACTGGGTCTTTGGGAAGAGACTGACTCGTTGAGCAACTCAGTCTGACAATGGTGTTATCATTAAATCATATACATGATAAAGAACATAATACTGGTACATACTGTCATGTTTAGTATGTATTGTGAAACTACGGTTATTAGAGCAAGCATTATGGAGAGGTTTCCTCTTGGCTATGATTGGATTATAGCCAAGAGCAACCATTACGGGTTCTTTCTTGCCTAGAATGTGGAGTTAAGCTAAGCCTTGGTTAGTGGGTGCTGCACATCTGCAACACCCACTAGCCAAGAGATGGGTGTAGGAAACTACTTACTTTCATGTGTCCAAACTCATTTCTGTAAAGTAATTCGTCGTATGGTACAAACGGACACCTAGTTTCTGACGGGCGTTTATTATTTGTTGGCCTTTTTTTGCACCTTTCTCACACAGGTTTTGTTGACCTTTCCCGATTTTGGTCTTCTATTATTCTTATTTTATTGGTTGTCCCAACGACTATTTGTTTGAAAAAGATATCTAGGTTTACCAAATCCTTCTCAACCAAGTGGGGAAGGGGACCTTGTCTTGAAATACTTAGGATGTGCGAGAAGCTCTGAGATTCAATCCTGCATAAATTTTTAGCGGGCCTGAATTAGACCTAAAGTATTGAAGGGCCTGGTAATAAAGGAATATAGAATCTTTCCCTGGAAATGGAGCCAAGCAGTATATTGATGTGGTTTTGAAGTTGTTTGTAAAGTGGTAGTAAAAAGTTCGTTCAACTCAGACTTGTAAAGGTTTGATTTAAGAAAACACTAAAAACGAAGAAAATATATTCACAAGGTTGTCACAAATATCGAGAGAGACTGGGACTTCGGATTCCACCATTAATCACATTCTATTGGTTCATATAATGACTCATAACAATTCTAGCTCTTTTATTGACTCTTCTCTTTGCCAAAAGTAGATTTCTAAAACATTAGTTGTAAATCACAAGCATGGTGCATCAAAAGCTCTTACGTCTAAGCATACGCCATCAAACAAAATCACAACTAATTAGTGAAAATCATAAATCAATTGAATCAAGTGCAAAAAGTCATAAAGAATCAAATATAGTTACCAAATAATTGTGAATAAGGCTTCCTCCGTTATCCCAGTGTTGGGGTTTAGCTCCTCATGGTAAAAACACGCTCAAAATAATAAATCATGGCTCAAAAGGTGTTTTTATTGAAGAAATTATATAACTCAGCCAATCTGCAACGCTGTATTCGCGTTACAGAGTTCACTGTTACAAAGGAATAAGACTGTGGAGAGAACGATAGTTTTCTGTTGCTGCAGAATCTGCGACTGTTCTGTGCAACTTAATGTTCTTCGGTTTAGGGTTCTTGAGAACGACACTTCTCTAGTGTCGTCTGCAACTCCTCTTCTTCTTCTTCCTGCTACTGCTACAACTCATATGCAGTCTTTCCTCCTTCCCAGCAGCGTACCCCCAACTCCCGATTTACCTCTCTGGGACTCGAACAACTATATTTATACACCACGGCTACTTCTATGGCAATAAATCTTCGAAAATAAATCTTCTTTTTCCCTCCGGCAAGTCACGGGATTTTCTCTTATTATTTTTATGCGTCCAGAATCTTTCAGAATCTCCTATATTTTGTAACTCAGTTCGAACAGGGAACAAAGCCTTTCCAAACTCCACGCAACTTCCAAATATGGAACAGACCCGAAAATCTTCACTTATCACGGTCCCTGATTGGATTAGATAAATATGGAAACTTGTTTTCTTTACATGAACTATTTTCAATTACCAACCCTGTCTTGATGTATCCGTACGATCCAAATCAAAATCCGAGAAGAACTCCAATAAAATCTCGCTCAAAATCTTCTCTGGAAAAGACGCAGTTGCACTTCATTTTCAAACATGATATTCCCGTATTACCACCTCCCCTGTTTACTTCATCCCGATGACCTGGCCCTATTTAAACGAACCAAACATCCATGCTGACTCTTTTCAGCCTTAACAAGTCCAGCCCAATAAAAATCTAAGATTGAATCTGTCCAGAGATAGCCAAACATCGAATCAAAAATCTGTTTACACGCTGCAACATTTTCGCGCCACTTTCAAAAATTCAAACGAAGAGGATGACCTCCCCTTATCCAATTCTGGTATGCCAATATCAGTTGCCCTGTGGGTGCCCCTTAGCAATGAGGTGCCCCTTATCTAAATGAGGGGTGTCTTTAGTAGTTTTCTCCCAAGAACGCAAAATCCACTTTTCGAGCCAATTTCGCCGCAAAATCTTATTTCTCCAAAAACACCTACAAAAACATAAAATGCCAAAATAAATACAAAAATGGGTACTAACAATATAGAAAATCGAGATCAAAATAGACTCATAAATGCGTCTATCAAATACCCCCAAACTTATTATTTGCTAGTCCCGAGCAAATCAAATCTAGAAAATAAAATCCTAACTCACTGTCGCAGGCATCGTCGATTGCATTTAGCGTATGCAATAAGCCTTTGAACCCCTAGGTGGACCTAGTGGCCAAGTTATAGTCTCGGGAGGGTTTACAAGAGGTGTACCCACAAAACCTTTATACCCCAGACCCTAACTATCTACGCAGAACCTTGGAAGGCACTAAAAAGTCTCCTTGGTTGGCATACTTATTGATGACAGGAGGAAGTACCCTGATGCGAAATTCCAATTGTTGTACACGAGTTTGCACTCAAGCATACTAAAATTCATATATAATTCACAGAGCTCTACTCATATAGTTTCTGGACATCATAACCGGAATCAACCAATTACATGGATAGATTAAGAAGATGGATGTAGAGAAAAACGTAGATGGTTTTGATGTTGACTAAGGTGAAGGGTGTTTCTCATATCTGTCTGAAGGCCACTGCCAAAACGAACCTATCCTAATGGATTGAGATACTGGTATGGACTAATATCAACACACTGGCATATACAAGGGAACCAGTGATCGATAATCCTAACTCTAGGTCAACACAACTGGCATATACAAGGGTTCCAGTGGTCGACTTTATTGAATTTATTCCGGTTGGTCTGATGGTCCGGTCTCAATTTTTTTTTTTTTCACTTTTTTTTTTTGGTATCTCAATCACTCTATTTCACCCTAGCAGTGGTAACAACTTGAATCGTGAGCCCCGCCTAATCACTTAGAGAAACATATTTTAAAGAAAACAAAATAAAAATATAAGTGAAAAGGATTCAACGAGATATGGCGAAACTACCATGTTTTTCTTTAATTTTAACACTTGAGCTCTGTTCTTTTATGAATAGACTCTTTAGATGTTTCCATCTAATCAGATTGGTTCCTCAACTCCTACAACCAAAATGCTTCCATCCACTTAGATTGGTTAGTGCCATCCTTAATAAGCATAAATTTCTAGGCTCTGGAGTTTATCAATGCAACTAAAATGTTTCTCCCATACCCCCAAACTTAAATCTAACATTGTCCTCAATGTTCTAAAGATAAAATTAAAAGCATGAACAAGGAGAAACTGTTACCATTTGAAGTAAAAGAGATAAGGAAAGATATTACCGTGTCGCATGAATGTTGGGTTACCTCCCAAGAAGTGCTAAGTTTAAAGTCTTCAGCCAGACTAAGAAAGGATTAGTCACCTCATAAAATCATAAAGTAATAGCCGAAATATCTGTGGGTCATCAAAACCAAATAAAGCTATCACAAGTAAAAGGAATCTGCAACATGCCACGAAAATTAACAAATAAAACACACCCTTGTCTAGTTTCCTGTTTAAGACAACTACATCTAGCTGTGGTTCAGGTTCAGGCTCTATAATTGGGTCCAAATAAAATATTTTCATGGGTTGGATTTCCTCGTAGCTAAGATCCGGTTCAGGTTGTAAAGTCTGTATAAACTCAAATAAGAACTTAGAAGCACATAATAATAACCTGAATAATTGCGGATCCTTAAAGTCAAATAGTTTTGACTTACACAATTGACCACGATGAGAGTAGTGGTCATTCATAAGAAAATGTGTCGATACTAATTTCCTAAAGTACTTAGGATCAGTCTCAAAACTTAATAATTGACACATTTGAAACTTATACGTTCCCATAATTGGTTGAAAAATATTTGGTGGGAAAACAAAGTCAATCCGGGTATCATAGCCTGAATAAACCACATCAACCAGAGGATGGGTTTCTAACTACCGAACTTCTTCTTTGGACATTATTAGGTTTCGGAGAACTAGTATGAAGGCAATCTGGCACAATGGTTGAGGCACATATATCATGTCCCAAGTGAGGGATCTCTACAAGAGCTAAAGGTAAAGCACGGGGAGAATGATAATCACCCCCAAACTTAGAGTTTTGGGTGTCTCTAGATAGACTATCTACAATTTCCCTGATTTCTAGATCATCGGAATCCTGAAAATGGTCAATTGCTTCTTCTAAGTTATAATCGGAAGGTGCATCCTCACTCATCATATTTGAAAGCTCTACGAGTTCATCTTCTTTGTCTAAGACTAATGTTTCTAAATCGTTAGACTCTAAAACAATGTTCTCAGAATAAACTCGTTCCTCAAAACTATCATCGGCTTCGTAATCATAAGGAAATACTACATCGTCTAAAACGGTGGTATCTCTAGTCAAATCCTCGTCCTTTTGAATAGGTGATTAATTATTAAAATTATTTGAATTTGAACTAGAAATATTATCATTGTAAAGATCAATTGGAGTAACAAATTCCTGATCACTATGCCTACTTATTTCAAATTTTTCATCAACACTATCCTCATCATAATCATCATTATAATAACATGAAAATGGTTGAACCTCATCTAAACAAGTAGTGTTACCAATTTTATCCTCGTACTATTCACATTATGGTAAAAGTAGTAACGTTCATTTTGAAACTCGGTCGGATATCCGTTGTAGGCATGAGATTTGGCTATTGTAATACCCGACTCGGGCGCGGTTTGCAATCTGTGTTCGACATTCTATTGGTTGGTGTGAGTTCATTGGAAACAATAGTACGTGGTATTTAGCTTCTCTTCCCTTGATCGTTTCAAAATTAAGACATATCATCTTGATAAGCATGGAATATGAACCGCTTGCCTTTCGCTTCATCTTAATAGGCCCTTTTGGATCGACTTTTGAAGTCACATGCACAACTCAGCTGAAGTCCCGATTTTATCTAGGAAAGAAGGCATCTTCAGGGACACGTTGTCAGGTTTTCAGACCACTTTCTTTGAGTCATTGATGCCATCATAACTAAGTTATTCAAATGTGAAGCCAACTATACTTTAGTAACCTCCGTGCTTCCGAACTTTTGTGTTAGCGACTGGAGGAAAGTAGAGAGGAAACCGCTTAGGGTAGCGGAGCCACAAAATGGATAGAGAGTGGAGTTCTTCATGTGTGAGAGTGTCTCGACATTTGAGAAACCTTTGTTCTAAATCTTGATTATGCAAGATCTCTCCTCATTTTCAAAATTTCTATTGTAGAACACTTTATGTATTTCATGGAAATAGTAAGACTAGCTTCACATTGAAACAACATGGTAAAAGTAGTAACGAATGGCATAACATAAAAGAGGAAATTGCCAAGAGGGGTTCGAAAAGTTATTCAAAGCCGTGCAAAACCTTCTAATCTCATTCTTGATTTGTTCTTCTACCTCATGACTCTGATTGGCTTGATCCATGCATGAGAGTGAGGACCAATTTTTTTTGCTCGTATAGTGGCTCATCTCATGGTATGGAATAAATTGCTTTCCCCGGACGAGAAGGGAGCGTTCATTTTGAAACTCTTGATGAGGAGGTCAAGTCTTTTGTGATATCGTGCTATTGAAGGTTGTATATGGCCGAGAGATTAATCTCCCACCGTGGGCGTATGGGTGATAGTAATCACCATGGTGCAAGTCCGGCCTAAACCAAGTTCGACTTGTTCCCGACTGGGTGTTTGAATACTTATTCTAGCCTCATTCATCTTGATTATGCAAATAACTATCCTCATTTTCAAAGGTACTATTGGAAACACTATATTGGAAATTAAGACTATCTTGGCGGTGTGGTAAAGGATGGATAAGTTCTTTCCTAGATGAGATGTTTGGCCTCTAACAACATTTTCATGGGAAGGGTTTTCGAGTCGACAACACTCACATGACTTCTCGATTTTATCTAGGAAAGAAGGTTCACACATGTTGCATTGCTTTCGTCCCATAACTAAGTTATTCATGTCGGTTGAACTACGTGTCGACTCAAGTAACTTTGTAGGCGGTCACACAAAATTAAAACAGTAGAGAAATTTTGCTTATTGTAATATTGGGCTCCCATGGTATGGTTCGACATCACATTATGGTCTATTGCTGAGGGTGTGAGTTGTCACCAAAATTAAAACCCACCGACGGGGATTCGTGGGTGGATAGAGTCTTACCTCCCGTACCAGACGGGCGATGAACCGTTGAAGTCGACTCAGGCCACCGACTCCTATGTCAGTGTACGAACCCGAGGGGCCGAGACAGTATCGTAACTGTCGTCCTTCCCTGCAAACAGTTTATATTTAATCTCAACTCTTCCTTAGGGTTTTAAAAATAATGTCCAAGTCCAGTAACAAAGTCCAAAAAGTGTCCAAAAATAAAAAAAAAAATTTACAAAAATACAACCCTATTTACAGTTTCTAAAAAATAAAACAAAATAGCTATATACAAAATCTTCTTCTTCACTCCTTTTGAATTCCTCTTTTCTTTCCTTCTTTGGAAGATGCTTTCCTTTTATAGCACTTTTTCTTTCCTTGTAGCTTCGCTCCAAATCTGAAAAGAATCGAAAAATACCAAAAGGCGTAAAAGAGAACAAAAAAGTAAAATAAAAATAGAAATAACTCTAAACCCTAAAACCTAAATACAAGTCCACGTCGGCGGCGCTAAAAATTGATGTGGTTTTGAAGTTGTTTGTAAAGTGGTAGTAAAAAGTTCGTTCAACTCAGACTTGTAAAGGTTTGATTTAAGAAAACACTAAAAATGAAGAAAATATATTCACAAGGTTGTCACAAATATCGAGAGAGACTGGGACTTCGGATTCCACCATTAATCACATTCTATTGGTTCATATAATGACTCATAACAATTCTAGCTCTTTGATTGACTCTTCTCTTTGCCAAAAGTAGATTTCTAAAACATTAGTTGTAAATCCCAAGCATGGTGCATCAAAAGCTCTTACGTCTAAGCATACGCCATCAAACAAAATCACAACTAATTAGTGAAAATCATAAATCAATTGAATCAAGTGCAAAAAGTCATAAAGAATCAAATATAGTTACCAAATAATTGTGAATAAGGCTTCCTCCGTTATCCCAGTGTTGGGGTTTAGCTCCTCATGGTAAAAACACGCTCAAAATAATAAATCATGGCTCAAAAGGTGTTTTTATTGAAGAAATTATATAACTCAGCCAATCCGCAAGCGTTTGTATTGGCGTTACAGAGTTCACTGTTACAAAGGAATAAAACTATGGAGAGAACGATAGTTTTCTGTTGCTGCAGAATCTGCGACTGTTCTGTGCAGCTTAATGTTCTTCAGTTTAGGGTTCTTGAGAACGACACTTCTCTAGTGTCGTCTGCAACTCCTCTTCTTCTTCTTCCTGCTGCTGCTACAACTCTTCTGCAGTCTTTCCTCCTTCCCAGCAGCGTACCCCCAACTCCCGATTTACCTCTCTGGGACTCGAACAACTATATTTATACACCACGGCTACTTCTATGGCAAGAAATCTTCGAAAATAAATCTTCTTTCTCCCTCCGGCAAGTCACGGGATTTTCTCTTCTTATTTTTATGCGTCCAGAATCTTTCAGAATCTCCTATATTTTGTAACTCGGTTCGAACAGGGAACAAAGCCTTTCCAAACTCCACGCAACTTCCAAATATGGAACAGACCCGAAAATCTTCACTTATCACGGTCCCTGATTGGATTAGATAAATATGGAAACTTGTTTTCTTTACATGAACTATTTTCAATTACCAACCCTGTCTTGATGTATCCGTATGATCCAAATCAAAATCCGAGAAGAACTCCAATAAAATCTCGCTCAAAATCTTCTCTGGAAAAGACGCAGTTGCACTTCATTTTCAAACATGATATTCCCGTATTACCACCTCCCCTGTTTACTTCATCCCGATGACCTGGCCCTATTTAAACGAACCAAACATCCATGCTGACTCTTTTCAGCCTTAACAAGTCCAGCCCAATAAAAATCTAAGATTGAATCTGTCCAGAGATAGCCCAAACATCGAATCAAAAATCTGTTTACACGCTGCAACATTTTCGCGCCACTTTCAAAAATTCAAACGAAGAGGATGACCTCCCCTTATCCAATTCTGGTGTGCCAATATCAGTTGCCCTGTGGGTGCCCCTTAGCAATGAGGTGCCCCTTATCCAAATGAGGGGTGTCTTTAGTAGTTTTCTCCCAAGAACGTAAAATCCACTTTTCGAGCCAATTTCGCCGCAAAATCTTATTTCTCCAAAAACACCTACAAAAACATAAAATGCCAAAATAAATACAAAAATGGGTACTAACAATATAGAAAATCGAGATCAAAATAGACTCATAAATGCGTCTATCATATATGAAGGGAAAGATGGGCTAGGTATTAGATTTTTTCTTTATATATAAATTTTTTTATTATTTTCAAACACAATTTTCCCCAATCGGTCGAGTATCATTGATTTTATTCTCCCTCTATTATTTATATTCTATTAATTTGATACTAGATGACCGCTGCCACGGTGGGGTGGGCCGACCGAGAAAAATGAAACACCGATACCGTGGAAGAAAATTCATTTAATTTCTATGACAAGATGATACGATTATATTGGTCCACGAAGACTTAAAATTTACGGAAAATTTAATCCTATCTTTAAAAATGCCCACTAGACAGAAACTATCTAGTACTCTATTCACACTTGACCCTTCACATGTTCCCAGGATTATCAACAGAGATTATAGAAAACAGAGTCCCACTTATCTTCACTTGTACGTGTCCAAAAGTTAGACATTAAAACATCAAACATTTGATGTAAGTTGTATAACAAAAACATGAGATGTATCAAGTCCAAAGACTCCAAACCCACTGAACCCAAAATCTCACTCTATCAGCTCCCACTTCACTTCTTTTCTTTCTCTGCAACTCTTTTTTTTTACATCTCTTCCTCCTCCTTAAACAAACTTTCTAATAATTAGAATCGAACTGCGGAGACTAATGGGTATTGGTAAGTTTGCTACCAATTGATGCTGACGGTGGTACTAAATGGCAGAGATGATAGTTCCTGGGGCTTACTTTAGGTTTGCTGTCTTTTGGAGTGTGATGCAGTGAAGTTAGTTGATGGAATTAGAAGATGGGTTTGAGGATGGATCTGGTGTTGGCTGGTTGAATTTGGGGTTGATGGAATTAGATGATGGTGGTTGTAGGTGAAGAAATCAGAACTGCATGATTGCAATTGGAGTCCTAATGTGGTATTAGGATTTAAGTAAAGTATGTATTAGATTTCAAGCTTCATTCGATTTTGATTTGATCATCAAAATTTAATTTACTCTATGGTTTTGGCCTTTGGGTTTATATTGATTTTTAAATTTTTGATTAAATCCCTTCTCTGTATGTGGATCTGGAACATAATTTTCAGTTAGGTTAGAGTGTAACCGAGGTCGGGGTTGGGTTTAAGGATTCAATTGAAATCATGAAGAACTGAGTTGATTTTGATAAAAAATTAGGTTAGAGTGTAACCGGGGTTGGGTTTAAAGATTGGTTCGGGGACAAATTGAAGTAGGTTTAGGTTTAAAGATTCAGTTAAAATCCTGAAGAACTGATTTGATTATGGAGTCAAATTTTCTGCTAGGTTTGATTTGGGGACGAAGGAAAAAGGGGTTGGAGCTTCTGTGATTTTGGACGAAGAAGAAAGAAGAACGAGTGACGGAGGGGTTAATTGGACATTTTACTGGAAGCGGGAGAAAATTGATGGGAGAAAAATCAATCTTTTTATGAAATTGGATTTTTTTTGTTAGGTTTCATTTGACAAAAAAGTGGCCATAAAAGGGACTCCCTCCCTACGGGCCCTCCGGTCGGTCGGCCCAATAAACTTTTATTTGGTTAATAAGTATTCGAGTTCAAAAAAAAATATTGATCTTTTTTTGTATTCACAGATGTTGATGAAACTTTGGGTTCTAGTCAAGGATCCACTATTCATCAAATCTTTATCTAGATTGACGGAAATGCGAATGAACGAGACCAGCGTTCCTCACAAAATAGATTTAGCGCAATTAAAAAAAAAATGAGAGATTACGTGGGAGTTCTTAACATTATATGTTGGCAATATAAAACTGGTATTTCGTACAAATATTTGGCAAGTTTTTCGACTAATGATAATAGTAAAAAATTTATTTTAAAAGACTCAGACAAGGCCAAAAAATTGCATAAGGATTTCGGCGGCCATCGAGTTTGATTTAAGTTATGATTGTAAGAGACTGTATTCCACCATAAGTAATTAGCGCCACCAAATCCTAGTGGTACGAGAATTAATTAACAACAAGTTCAATTCATGTTTATATGTTTTGATCACTACAAACACATACTTACTAGGTCTTAATGTGTTAGCATGCCATGATACCAACTAAAAAGGAGAATGTACCTAGTACACCACCAAATTTTTCTTTCGTGAACCTATATAGAAAAATTTCTTGGACGATCTCAAAAATCCATATTCAAGGTCAACATAGTATGGACCCGAACTGTACAAGATCCCAATTCCAGGAACAACGAGTTTTCTAATATATATCTCACGATACGAATTCAACAAGAACATGTAGGATCTTGACAATTGAGCTAGAAAACTATATAGTTTGATTAATGTAGTACTTGTGATATTTTAATTATAAAGATAAACAATATAACGCGGAAAAGAAATAACACCAAAATTTTGTTAACGAGGAAACTACAATCTTGTAGAAAAACTCCGGGACCTAGTCCAAATTGAAACACACACTGATTTAAGTTGTTACACCTCTTGCCTACTATCATACTTCATATTAGATGTAATAGAGACAAAGTATACCTACAATATTACCCTGCTTTAGTAGTATTCAAGCACCTCTAGAATTCCCAGTAGAATCTCATCTCTCTTTAGAAGTTGTTCTTGTAAATATTCTGGTAAAACATCAGTTCTCTTTAGAAGATACTCCACAGTTTTTCGTAAAGACTAGTACTATCCTGCCTCTAACATGACATCTATTTGATTTTCTTCAGGTATGTTTCAATTAAGGTAATGCAAATATGCTGCTATAGAGGAATCTTCAAGAGAAAATAAAATGTCTAGCAAGCCTCAACAATTAGAAATTTAATCTCTTTAAAAATTATAGAGATACCTAATTGATTCTACCTCACAAGAACATTCTAAACAAATACAAGAAGAGTTCAGATATCTATCTTGCGGAACTACGAAATCTGATACGAGAGCACTTTATCATTTCTACTTATCTTGTTCTTGATTTATAGCTCGGGGACTACATAATCAATAAAAACAAGACCCTGATACAATGAATATCAGGTAAAAGATATTCTGACCGGGGTTCACGAATCCCCTAGTGAAGTCTTCAAAGTCGTATAACCTAATACAGTTTCTTGAGGAAACCTAGGTTTTAGAGGACGACTCTAGCTTAACAACTAGGAAACAGAAGTTCCAAGAATTGAGAATTTCAATTGTAAGAGTCCTCTATTTATATAAATTATCAAGGCTTAGGGTTGCTTGGAATTCAAGTTATACAACTTCTCTAGTTAGATGATTACAATTTAAGGATTCATTTAAGCATGTGAAAAGTTTTCCTTGTATCACAAAGAAGAATATGCACTCATGATTCGGTTGGTAACAGAATGGTGCACAATATCATGATCCGGTTGGTAACAAAACCGTGCACAATAAATGGTTCATAAGGACCAAGAAAGGTGGTGAACTTTCAAGCAATAATGGTGTTCAAAAACACTGAAGACTAAACAATAGCCCACAAGTCCTATAAGATTTTGTAAATAAAGGTCTATCGTAAGTGTTTATTAGAGATTAAGCAAAAGTGCAAGGATGCATTAATAATTAGTGTACAAAAGTGCAAGGGAGACTTTGCAAATATTGTTGTAAACGTGTGCAAAACTATGTTAAAATTGACATGGTATGTAAACCGGGTATGCATACCCTTGGAAATTTTGTGTACTTTTTTGTTATAAAAGTTTTTAGAATTTTATCTTAAAATAGAAGATATGCAAACCGAGCATGCATACCCTCGGTAGTTCGTGTACTTTGGCCTTAATAAAAAAAGGTACAAAACTATGTTTAAATAGACATGTTAGTCATACCGGATATGTGTACCCCAAGCAGTTTGTGAACTTTTGTCTCTCATATTTATGTTCAAAAATATACCCAAAAGCCTCATGTAGGCATACCCCAAAACAGGTCGTATATTGTTTACTTGGGTAAATTTCAAATGATCAATTTTGACAAAAATAGTTTGCGAACAATAAATTGCTTTTGACTAAGATCTGAGCAGCCAAAACTGTCCCGATCATTTAATCTCTTTAAATTTCTTTATCCCTTTATTAGTTTTTAGATCTAAATCTCTTATTTCAGTAAATGTTATTAAGTTTTCTATTTGGGATTGTATCTTGGGGGTTTTTGTTTATTCTTCCTCAATCTATTGAAGAAGAGGTTGTCCAATTGTAGGATTATGTTTTTCTATGGAAGAACTTCATTTACAGCAGCAACTAAAATAAGATCAACACATATTATGGAAACAAAAATAACTAGGACAGTATCATCATCAAGATCATCTACAACATCGGCTAAGCATCCAAATGAAGCAGTTATTTCCAAGAAGTCCCAAATCACACAGAAACTTCAAAAATTTCAGCAACTCCAACAACAACATTACCTAATAAACTTGCAGCAACAATAACACCAAAGACACTAGTAGAAGAAAGAAACAAAAGACCGATTTCGTTGACACCTCGCCTCCGACCGATTCCATCAGAAGGTATCTGATATTAATTATCTTTATTACCCGTGTTACTATACTTTTGAAAAAAACTTTGACAAATGGTTGGATGTATGGATCCTAACATACCCTAGTCATCTTTGTTACCATGTTTATGAAAAACCTCTTGAGAAATGGATGGACCCATGGATCCTAACATCTCTACTGGTTGTAGATTTGCTAACTGATCTGGAATTTTCACATTTATTCCAAATCATACCATTTAAACTTGGCCTAGTACTATTTAGGAATCGATGTGTAATAGTTAGATTTGATCTTAGGAATTTGTTCTGTAACTATTATCACAAGTATGTTTCAAGTGTTTGTTGCCCAGTTAATTACACTAAGTCTATTGAAAATTCTATGGTCTGTCCTGTAACCCTAACGATTTGGAATCGTTTTAATTTTAATACTAATGTTTGAGGCTCGCATTTTTTTCGGGAAAAAAAAATAGATTAATCAAGGCAACCTTGAACTCAATTTTTTTTCTTTACAAACTTCTAAATAGGTATCCTGGATAGTTTCATAAGACGGAATTGTGGAAAAATTGAGTAAATAGGATAAGTCAGTCTTCACATACATTTATTGACGAATTTCTCACATACATTTACTATGTTTGTTCTCCAGTCTTCAATCTTTGAGGGTATTCGGTGAAATCTGATACTCAACTACCATGCTCAAGTCTTAGTCCAATTCTTGACTTTGGAAGTTTAGAAATAAAGATATATTTTATGTAACTAACATTGAAAACAAGATGTAGATATAAATACGTGTGAGTTTGGACGAGTGATGATCTAACAATTAAAAATATTGTCAAGTAAACTAAGGCACTATTCATTACAAAGAGTTATAAAGAAATTAAAGTTGTCAACTTGTTGCATATTCAAGGTTGTAAAGAAAGAGATTGAATAGTTGTACGGTGCTCATATATGATCTTTCCTAAAGAAAAATAAGAAATTCAATTTGTAAAACAATCAAACATAGGCTGACATTTATTCGTAATTTCCCCCCATCCGCCGTAATAATATTGAAATCCTTAAAAGATTCTGTAACATTTTTGTAATCTCCACATTACATATGGCATGGGTCGCCCTTATCTTTAATGCCCATCAAATTGGTGTCAACGCACATTAATGCATTTTTTTTTAATAAATAAACCAGGTTCAACCCTAAAGATACATTCCATAGCTTGTTGTTATGCCTTCCTAGAGAAGCATCACCAAAAAGGAGTTAATGAGTGGCTTTCCCATTGCTTACTGAGTTTATGCTCAAGACAAATATCAGCTGACTATCCTGTCATGAAATTTATAGACTCTGGAACCAGACTAAGTTCCTTTAATTTTCTAATATGTAATATTATTTTTTTGTTTCTGCCTGCATGCAGCATTTGGATGTTTTTCTCTGCCTCTCCTAGATGGATCTTAGTAGCTTCAAGGAATTTCACATTGTGACCTTCAACTTCGACCTGCAGATGGTTTAGTTGATGTGTCCACTGGATTGTCATGGAACCCACTTCATCCTCTAGATCTCCCTATGCACTTGCCTCAAAGATCCTGCACCTTGCTTCAGAGATCTTTCTTGCATGATTAGACAACATTAAGACTATTCCTCACTCAATTGTGTTACTACTGACACTCAAAGCTATATTGATCTTAACAACTAATAAGTCAGTAAGTATGGGTTTACAGTTAGTTATAAGTTGGACATAAGAGTTCAGATTTTCAACTCTCCTACTTCTTCTGTTATAGTTTACCATATTGGTAATGCTATCCCCTGTTCTGTGGGGGTTAGGTTTTAATTTCCTAAAAACTAGGCCACACCTGCTCTTCCAAATTTCCCAGCAAGTAATTGCCAAAATGTCAGCCCATTCTATGTCCCATAAACTATCCACTCTACCTTTGTTGAACCAAACCTGTAGCCAACAATGGAAGTCGGGTTGATAATTAGTATAAACAACCAGTCTAACACCCATATAACTCAAAATAACTATGAAGTCTCGGTTCATAAAAGTATGGGTTAGAGTTTATTCCTGCTTCCCACATATGGGGCAAATCTTGTTGATGTGCGGTAAAACTATGGCTAGTCTCTCTTTTAAAGGAAGAATGAAGTGAACACACTTCCAGATAAATATCTTTACTCTCGGAATTATATTCAGTCTCCATACCTTTCTCTAAAAATGTTTCATCTCCAGATCTTCCGACTGACCCCTTAGTATAAACTTCTTATACAAGGATTTAATTGTGAACTTCCCATTCTTTTCCGATTTTCATCTTAGATGACAAACTTGTGGGTCAATATACATGTCCATCTTATGTTCATCCCAAACTCACTCCTCTCCAGACTTTTTCAATAGGTGCTCCACATAAATGATCTTTTTATTTTGGTGTTGTGGTTCTACCAGTTTTTTTGTTGTCCTGGATACCACATGTCCTCCCATATTTTAATAGTTTTTCCATTTCCCACGTTTCATCCAGTATTATCTCTTATCTTGCCTACTTCCTTCACCAGATTTTTTCCAAACCCACGAGTCTTTGTCAGAATACTTGTAGTTATTGTTCGGAAGACTTGACTCTAGGAAGTACCTGCTTTTGTAAATGAACCCCCACAGACCATTGGGTTTCTTCAACAATCTCCAACTAACTTTGCCTAACATTGCCGAGTTAAACTCTCTTAGGTTCAAGAAACCCATTCCTCTCATGCTCTTTGGCCTATAGACTTTAACCCATGCCTTTAGATACACCCATTTCTTGTCGTTTTTATTCTTCCAAAAGAAGTCATGCTGCATTTTATCAATGTTGTCAATTACTGCAACTGGCGCTCTAAAGCAATTCATTTGATACATAGGTACAGTAGATGAGGAATCTTGTATAATGACTCCTTTACCTGCACAAGACAAGTTTTTTCCTTTCCACTCCTGCAAATTACCACTAACTCTATCCAAAATGAACTGCCACGACTTGATTTTGGATGTGTGTGTAAACAAAGGTGAACCTAACTATTTGTCATTAAGAGATATTCTCTTTACACCTAGTATGTTAATGACATCATTAATTGTGTTCTAATGAGAGTTTTGGATGGAAAAAACACCAGACTTTTCCATGTTAATGAGCTGACCATAGGCCGAGCTAAACTCATTTATCGCTTTTAAGATGCTCACACTCTCATCTTTAGATTTACTGCTTTACTGAAAACCATCAGGTCGTCAGCAAACATCGGGTGCGATATAGACGGGGCATTTTGTCCCACCTTTATCCCATGGATAAGGTTAATATTTTCAGCTTTAGAAATCACTCTAGATAACATCTTCATGCATATGATAAATAGGTAGGGAGATAATGGATCACCCTGCCTTAATACTCTAAATGGGGTGAATTTCTCACAAGGCACTCCGCTTAAAAGTACAGAAGCCGATACCATATTAATGCATTGGTGTACAAACTCACACCACTGACTATTAAAACCCAATTTGTCCAAAATCTTACCCAAGAAACTCCACTCCTGTTGAACGCCTTTGACATATCTATCTTTAATTAGTTAGACCCATAAGAAATTAATTACCTCTTTGTGCTCTCATGGTATGAATTATCTCAACCCGACACTGTAGAAGAAAATGGACGGTGGGGAGGGGTCTAGCTCAAGAGATAATATGTGTAATGATGATAGTGTACCTGTAGAAAAGGAAAAACAGAACTTTTTCTATGCAGGAAGGTGGGGAAAGCAAAAATAATGGAAGGAGAGAATAGCACACAAACAAGACTACAAATTAAAGATATAAATATGACTTATGGGAATGAGAAGGAGTTGGAGAATGCAACAGAGAAACAAAATGGAAAAAATCGCAAACAGTGTGGGGGAGGAGAAGGAAAAAGTAAGACCATGGAAATCAATAACTTTGAGAAAATGGTTGTAGGAGTGCAAGGTGCTGAGACCCTCGAAGAAAACACTAAAGAAAAGCAATCTATGTGGAAAGCACCGGAGAGAAAATGATGGCAGGGTCAAACTGAAGTATGATAAAGAGCAAAAAAAAAAAAGGGATAGTAGTAAACGAAAACCAACATTCAACTCATGATAACAAGAACACAACAAAAAATTTCAATGACCGAAAACCCCGATTCAGAAGAACCACTAAACAAGGAAATTCATATCATGAACCTTGCTGTAACAACTGTCAGGATAAACTGAATCCATCCATTCAAAGCTCATACAAAAGTTCACAAATCAAACCAGGAAAAAAATGTCCCAGTTGAGTAGAGAGCAAGGGCTGTAAATGAAACAAGTCTGGTTTCTCCTATAGAAAAGATGAAGCTCAACTTAAGTGAATACGAATAAATGACTGAAGGGTATACGAAGCTAATGACTGATATGCAAGACGGAGTAATGCAGATGCTCCATGATGGGTCTGAGTTTCAACTATGAAAGGAGGATACGGGAAATAACAACAAAAACATTAAATAATTTGATAAACCAATCATAACCAAACTAGATTTTTCATAAAAGAACTCTAAAGTCACCATCCAACACTCGGATCAGTATGATGGACCAGCTCCTGAGGATGCAAATCGGGGGTACATGGCGCCATGCAGGCAAACTCGAATACACTCTCCAGTATTGGACACCAGGTTCATCCTTATTTCAATAAATTTTCCCCAAGCAATAGGTTGTATATTTCTTATACTGCAAAATTAAAAAGTGTAATGTGCATCTAGGAATGTGTATATGGGCTGGTTTGATTGGGGATTTTCCATATTATTAATAACCATTATATGCACCATGCTGGAAATGTTAGAGTTTTTTCCTGGAATTTCCAAGGAATAGGTAACCTACTTACCCAAAACTATCTCAATGACATATCAAAGAGAAAAATCCAGAGATCGATTTTTGTGTGAGACCAAGAATATCAGAACTATTGTGAAAACCATAATCACAAAGTTAGGATATAAAAACTGCTTCATGGTAGATCCAATTGGTGTGGTTGGGAGCCTTGCGGTGGCATGAAAAATATGATCAAACCTCAGGGTATGAGTGTTCTCCAAAAATTTAATTAACTGTCATATTAGAGATATGGTGACTGGTGTGGAAAGTACATTTTCTTGTGATTATGGGCCTTCGGAATGGAATGAGAAGCATAAATTCTGGAACTACATGGTTCAAATGGCTGCGACAATGAACTAAGAATGGCTACTCTTAGGGGATCTAAACCTTACTTTAATAGAGTAAGACAAAAAAAAGGGCTGGAAATCTTCAACAAGTCTGAAGTGGACAAGATCAAGTACTGTCTGGAGATGACAAACCTGAATAACCTGGAATTTTTGGGGTACCCCTACACATAGAGCAACAGAAGAAAATATGTGGCACTAACAAAAGTAGACTAGACTGGGCTATGGAAAATGAGAGCTGGTGAGGGAACAACAATAATGAAATTATCACTACTGATAGGGGTGTAATCAAATCATATCCCGACATGTTCTCAAAGGTGGAAACAAACCATTCAGGGTGATGGGTACTTGGCTCAAGGAACCAGAATGCAAGAATCTGATTAAGGAGAATTGGAAGAATAAAGCTAATTAAAGTAAAGCACATAGGCTAGTTGCGAAGCTTAAGAGTACCAAGCAGGAGATATATAAGTAGAATAAAAACTCATTTGGAGACATAAATAAGAATTTGATGAGAGCAAAAAATAAACTTTTATAAGCTAGCTCTAACATTAATCTTAGAAATAATAGCAATGTGATTAGAGAGTATGAAAAAGAGGTGGGTATTGATGAGTGCCAAATAGTGCATATTTATACACCTCTTTATTGGCATTTTACTCATCTTTTGCGCTTAGAAATCAGATATTATCCCAGATTCTGTGTTTTCTTTGTTTTCAAGAATAAATATTTGTATTAATTAATCTTGTGTTTTTAGGTAATAAATAAAGTCCGAGAAACCGAGGAGCTAAAGAGCGAAGAATTGGAGTCAAACATCTATGGAGCGAGATAGCCAAAGCCCGCGCGCAAATCAGTTGCAACCCAGCAAGGAAGACTTGGGCTAGAGCTACCCATGACCCGGATCCGAGCCCGCTCACTCTGAGCCATTGAGATCTCCCTCAGCTACATCCAACGGTCGCTCCGCCTAGCACATCAACGATTGATGCTCCCGCTCAACACCCGGTTTACTCGAGCCTTCCCTCACCCGTTCGGATCATATTTGCTACATCCTACGCTCGCCGAGGCCTTCTCATCAACTTTGCTGTCCCGCCTCACAACGAAGCGACCCATACACCTATACCCCTATCGAGCAACCCCATTCCGTTCTTCTTCTTTCTCTTTCTTCCTCTCCCGTCTCCATCACGGAGTGAGCTCGCTCCTCCACCTTCTTCACCCATACCACCACCGAGCCTCCTTCGCCACCAACTCCATCATCTCCCGACAACCCAACGGCTGCACCACCTTACCTAAGCGCTTTCTAGTTCTTTCGTAGCTTCTTTCATAGGAGCTAAGAGAGAAATAGACGAGTTAGGTTAGGGTTTCATTGATAAATCAAAGGAAAATCGGTATGGTGTTCTCGGAGCCGCACGACAAGAGGAGAGGCGAATCGAGTATGGTGAGAGTGGTTGCGGTTTATTTTAATTTTGATTTCGATTTTTGAGAATTAGGGTTTTAGGGTTTCTTTGTGCATGTATAAATAGCAGTGAAGGGTGTTGTGTAGAAGTTATGCCTGGACTAGCCAGTGTATCATTTAGGTTTAATTTGTATTTCTTGTTATTAAATCATGTTCTAAGTTTTTAGCCAGGGTGTTGTTGAAACCCCTGTTCTTATGTTGAGATCTCATGTCAAAATTGGTGTCTTATTGTGCTTAATTAAGAAGAGTGATTTCATCTTTGTATGGATCAATTACATTTGTGATAATTTGTCTTTGTGATAAGACAAATTATACTAGGAATGAAATAGAGACAACGGTTGAATTACTTAGGAGTAATTAGTTAGCCAACAAACCTAATGAGCTTGTGATAATTTATCTTGTGAAAAGACAAGTTATACTAGGAGTGAATTAGGATAGTTGCTGCAAAATTCCTCCACCCGAGGCCTTCAAAGGAAGGTATAAGACATGAATGGAGTATGTTAGCCTTAGCATAGAACTAGGGTGGATTCACCATCCCGGTGCCTCCCATTTGTTACATTCCATTTAATTTCCTTAGTTCATTGTCACAACTCAACCTCGGTCGTGTATCGACACCAAAAACCAACAATATTGTGTTACATTTCACTTGAAACTCGGTCTAGAGCAAGCCTTAGATCATACAAGAGCACCACAAGTCTCGTGGTTCGACCCGTACTTGCCGCGTCTCCGATAGACGCCGTGCACTTGCGGTATAACAAGTAGGCACATAAATATAACACATTCAAAGGCCTACCAAGTTTTTGGCGCCGCCGCGGGGACTTGGCGCGTGCCCCGTGATCAATTTTGCCTTTGCGAGTTCATTTCATAATTGTATATACTCACCTTACATTTTTGCTTTTAATCCCGTTGTTAGTATAATTTAGCCCTGAATTAGTGTAACTTAGTTTCATCTCGCATTTTAGCTTAATATTCCATCTACATTGTAATCCTTAGCGTAATATTTCGCTTCATTTTTTAGTTCCATCTCGCTAGTCTCTCTCTTAGTCTTGCTTTCTCACTGTATACCTCTCGCATCTGGCAGCCCTAGCTTCTTTTGTGCTTGTTTTAGCTCACTGGCTTGTGCAGCTAGTCACTCACTTTTCCTCTCAGTTCACACATGTTGTAACTTAGATACAGCACTGAATCCTGTCATTACAACATTACGGCTACTTTGGCTTTAACTCCTGATTTCAATTATGCACAACTGAGAACTGATCATCTCCCTTGAGCCGGCAGGGTACTGTCTTTGTGCCTATGAGCAAGGTGAGACAAGCCAAAAGGGAGAAAGGCAAGGAAAGGCGCAGACTTAAGGTTAGTCTTGTATTGCCCTTGTGCTTTGTAAACCCTGAGCATGCCCTGCTAGTCATGATGCTCATGTGAATACTTCCTTGATCTTTGACCTCACACATGCTAGCTGAAAATATTCTGACACTGCACTGAACTGTATGCTTGACCCTGTTAAATGAATCACTTTCATTGCATAAAGTTACAAACTAGCTGCCCTGGTGCCTTGCATGATTAGCTACCTTGCTAGGTAACCACCCCTGAAGCTAAGTGAGCCAACTCTATCTCGCCCGTAGTGTTTGAGCATACATCCGTGAGAACTAGTGACCTGTGCAACCCTCCATTTGAAGCTGTGAGGCCGTGTTAACTTCGGCCTGTGGCTTTGTGAGTTCTTTGGCCTGCACTTAGAGCTGCACTTAGAGAGTTGCTAACCTGTGTAGTGCTCATTTGTAATCTGTGCTTGTGTGCCTAGTGAGTCATCAGCCCTGTCCTGAGCTCCAGCCCCTGAAGCTGTTGAGCCTCAGCTGCAAACCCTGTTGAACTGATTGTTGCTGAAGTATTTGTGCTTACAGACCTGAGTCAACTGACCTTGTCCTGTGCACACATCAAACTGTTGTTTTCTCTTGTGCTTTGCCTGACCAGAGCTGCACATAAGCTGCCAATCGGTGCCTTACCAGGCTGTGCACACAGCCAGTGCCTGAGTTGCCAAACTCTGCACATAACTTGCCCCTGTGCCTCACCATTTAAACCACATAAACTGGGCTAGAACCAGTTTCACTGAGTCACACCATCTGGGCTGCTTAGGCTAAAACCACAAACTGGGTTGCACATAAGCAGAAGCCCAACTACTGGACTGAACCCTTAAACAGCCAAGCCCTTATCAATCGAATTTGGTTGGGCTGTCTGCAAGCAAACCAAGCCCACAACCACTAGGCCTTACCGTGCATCTGGGCTCTACTTGGGCTGTGCAGTTCCACAAATCTGGTTTCAAACAAACCAAATCCCAAACAAACCAAATTCCCACAAAAACCAAACAACAAGCCCACAACGAACCAAAACCCAACAAACCAAATGAAACCCAATAAACCAAACCAATCCCACTAAAACCAAACTTAGTCCACTTCAACTGGGCTTTGAGTTCAATTTGAGTACTAAATCATGTCAGGATTTTGGTCTGCAACTGGGGATACAAACAAATCCCTTAGAGAGCTTGCTTACGGGCATGCTTCACAATATGAACCCCCCACATACCATAATGATTTTAGGGAAGCTTATGAGCCTTCTCCGGGCCCTGACCTCACATACCCTAATCATTATGATCACATACATCATCCACCACAGGTTGAAAATGAACACTTTTCTCATACCCAGTCATCACTTTTAGATCAATTAGAAGCTCGATTATCTGCTTTAGAAAGGCAATCACATGAGCGATCTGTCAAATCTAATTCCCCTAGGCAATATGAAATGCATGCTTGCACCTTATGTGGTGGTTTAGACCACCCTGCTGAGTAATCTTTATATATTTTGCATGCTTTTAGACAGTCTAGGGAAAACCATGATAATCCAATGTACGAAGTGTCTAGAAGTGACTATCTTTGGCGACTATTGGGACCATAATCAACCCGCACACATGCATCATTCACCACAGTGGGGAGATGAACAATTTTATACTCCCCCAACTCCTAGTTTGCAATCAACAATGGAAACACTCATGGAGCAAAATGCTAGGCTTGAAATGAATGCAATGCATGACCATCCATATAGCAACATGTATGAATTTCCCTTCTCTAGTGAACCTCATGCACAACCATACAATGAATATCCATATGAGGAATGCATACCCACTAGTGAAGACTCTCCTTCAATAGAACAACTCAAGATGATTCTTCAAAGGAACGCGATTGAGTTACAAAATGATAGGATTGAAAATAGTATTTCTAGTCTTACTCATGCAATTAACATTGAATATGAACCTAATCCAGAGGTAGATGAGTACACTAAAAATACTACAATTTTGAATGGAGAGATGAATTCTTGCTATGATGATGATGATGAATATGAAGAGCATGTGTATTTTGAAAATGTAATAGAATCTTTAGGTTCAGAGACATTAAGTGTCTCTTCTGTGAACCCCATGAATGATGTTTCTTCTAATATTCATATATGTGATGATGATGTGGAACCTGTGCAATTGTCCTGTGAAAATGAACATGATTTACCCTCTTCTGACTTTGGGAAAGTGTGTGATGGTACAAATGATTTTATACATGAAAATAACGTAGATGTACCTAACCTCTCTCCTGAGTCACAAATTGAAACTCCTCCACCCAACCTAGGTGTAGTTTGTCACAAAATTGCAAAACAAACTTTTCTGAAAATGCCTAATCTAGGCCTAGAACTTTGTGCTTCCCAAGTCCTCTTGGACTATTTTGCATCAAAGTATAACACCTTTAGGGAACCATAGTTGGTATGTGTATTTCTTTTTGTTCTTAGCAATACTCATTTTGAGTTAGACCTTTTGCATGATGTACCTTTAAAATTGCAAGATTTTGTGCTCCCAAACACACCCGTTCATAAGTTTAGGTTGGGGGAAGCTCATTCACATACACAGTCTTACTTGCACTCTCATATTATATTTGTGTAAAGGCTGTTGATGTTTGTACATATTTTCTATTGGGTTGATCCTCAACTCTTTAGACTGTTGGTTTATGGTGAATTTTCATTGTATATATCCAGTAGGACTTGTTAAATTTTTCTTTTCTTGAATCGGTTGAGTCTTCTTGTGCATATATTGTGCTAATCCGATATGATCTCCCACCGAGAATGTTGGATTTTAGCCTTGATTAATGAAGCTCCAACCTTGCTCGCCGACATCCGGTAATCTCTTCCCTTTTCTCTTATCAAAGCATAGTTCTCTCGGTATGTGATTTGTTTAAATTTTTTCTATATGTAGACACATTGAGGACAATGTTTGATTTAGGTTTGGGGGTGCATTTGCATTTAGAGTTTTTAGTCTTTTATTTTCAAAAAAAAAAAAAAAAAAAAAAAAAAAAAAATTCAAAACTCTTTTTGTAAAAACCTCCAACTTTTAGAGATTTTAGAGTCACTAGCATGCTTCTAGCTATGTTTACATAGAGAATTTTTCTCGACCGAAATAACAGAAGTTAGAAGTACTTAGGAAAACGCAATCGGGTTTCTTAGTTGATTAGAGCGTTAAAGTTGGATTTAACCATACCGGAGGAGAGCGAATTAGGTGTCTGTTTAGATATTCGGTAGTAGAATTGTGATCACCCATAGTGGAGACTACCCATTTTACATCAAGTGAGGCACCAACCTTCAATTTTTGCAACTTTCTAGAAAAGTCTGTTAGAGTGTGTGTCACCGTACGTCAATTCCGGGTAGGAATGGTGAGCTACCCAACTTCGCACCAATTTCAAGCACTACTTTTGATCTCTTGAGTGCTAGTTTTTGTCAATCATGAGGGTGACGTCTAAAGATGAAAACTCTTTCTAAATACCGATTTGCCGTTAGCATCTCTCTCTCTCTCAATCAAAGCAAGACCCATAGAAACACATCATCGTCAACAAACGGAGAAGCATCAGAATATTGAAAGAAAAGTTGAGATAGTCCAAGGTTTATATGCAACAAAACAAAGAAAAGAAAATAGGATGAGAATTAATAAAATTTATAAAATCAAGACAATACAAGTTGTGGAAAAATTGAGTGACAAAGTCCTTTGTCCATGGAGTTAGTTGTTTCATTATTTGTATTTTATTTTCACTTTTTGTAAGTCAAAAAAAAAAATGTAGTTTATTTTTGCTACCACCATGGTAAAGAAGAGTTTAAAAAGAAAAATCCAAACAACAAGGAAATTGAGTAGAAAAGTTAAAAAAATTGTCAAGTTTTGTGAAGTTTAGAAGTTCGTCATCAACAATCGAAGACCGAAGATTGAAGACGTTTCTATGGTTCTTATGAGAGAGTGATATTAATTGCCGATCGGGTGAGAAGTGAGTGAGTATTCCCACCCCTTGCTAATGGTTGATTTCCTTTCTTAGAGATCATCGAAAAAGATTCTTTTTGTCCACACTTCGTGGAGTCTCCAGATTTTATTTCGGAAGGTTATCCTTCTTACCTACAACGTGTGCAGGATTTCTCTCCTTACTCCTGCCTGCACACATGAGAGACTAAAAAAAGCGATCTTTTTGAGTGCAATTATCATAAAACCCTAATGGTGAGGCAGAAGTTGAGACTTATGATCACAATCGAATCCGAATTCTTTCATATGGTATGGTTACTTCTCGCTCAGCACTTAAGGATGAGAATGCGTTCTTTGGTAGTTCTAACTTCATGTTACTAGCACGCAGAAACTCTATGTCCTCATAGCTTCTTGGATGCTTGAGACTCTTTTACACTCTGAAGTTGGAGAAGGTTTTGTGGGTACACCTCTGGTAAACCCTCACGAGACTACAACTCGTCCACTAGGGACACCTAGGGGTTTAAAGGCTTAGTGCATACGCTAAATGCATTCGAGAGACTGCGATGGGGGTATAGTTAGGATTTCTTATTTTCTGTTTCACTTGAGGACAAGTAAAATTCAGGTTTGGGGGTATTTGATGAGTGCCAAATAGTGCATATTTATACACCTCTTTATTGGCATTTTACTCATCTTTTGCGCTTAGAAATCAGATATTATCCCAGATTCTGTGTTTTCTTTGTTTTCAAGAATAAATATTTGTATTAATTAATCTTGTGTTTTTAGGTAATAAATAAAGTCCGGAGAAACCGAGGAGCTAAAGAGCGAAGAATTGGAGTAAAACATCTATGGAGCGAGATAGCCAAAGCCGCGCGCAAATCGGTTGCAACCCGGCAAGGAAGACTTGGGCTAGAGCTACCCATGACCCGGATCCGAGCCCGCTCACTCGAGCCATTGAGATCTCCTCGGCTACATCCAACGGTCGCTCCGCCTAGCACATCAACGATTGATGCTCCCGCTCAACACCAGTTTACTCTGAGCCTTCCCTCAGCCGTTCAGATCATAGCTGCTACATCCTACGCTCGCTGAGGCCTTCTCATCAACTTTTCTTTGTCCCCGCCTCACAACGAAGCGACCCATACACCTATACCCCCTATCGAGCAACCCCATTCCGTTCTTCTTCTTTCTCTTCTTCCTCTCCCCGTCTCCATCACAGAGCAGAGCTCGCTCCTCCACCTTCTTCACCCATACCACCACCGAGCCTCCTTCGCCACCAACTCCATCATCTCCCGACAACCCAACAGTACCGCACCACCTTACCTAAGCGCTTTCTAGTTCTTTCGTAGCTTCTTTCCTAGGAGCTAAGAGAGAAATAGACAGAGTTAGGTTAGGGTTTCATTGATAAATCAAAGGAAAATCAGTATGGTGTTCTCAGAGCCGCACGACAAGAGGAGAGGCGAATCAGAGTATGGTGAGAGTGGTTGCAGTTTATTTTAATTTTGATTTCGATTTTTGAGAATTAGGGTTTTAGGGTTTGCTGTGCATGTATAAATAGCAGTGAAGGGTGTTGTGTAGAAGTTATGCCTGGACTAGCCAGTGTATCATTTAGGTTTAATTTGTATTTCTTGTTATTAAATCATGTTCTAAGTTTTTGGCCAGGGTGTTGTTGAAACCCCTGTTCTTATGTTGAGATCTCATGTCAAAATTGGTGTCTTATTGTGCTTAATTAAGAAGAGTGATTTCATCTTTGTATGGATCAATTGCATTTGTGATAATTTGTACCGTGATAAGACAAATTATACTAGGAATGAAATAGAGACAACAGTTGAATTACTTAGGAGTAATTAGTTAGCCAACAAACCTAATGATCTTGTGATAATTTGTACTGTGAAAAGACAAGTTATACTAGGAGTGAATTAGGATAGTTGCTGAAAAATTCCTCCACCTGAGGCCTTCAAAGGAAGGTATAAGACATGAATGGAGTATGTTAGCCTTAGCATAGAACTAGGGTGGATTCACCATCCTGGTGCCTCCCATTTGTTACATTCCATTTAATTTCCTTAGTTCATTGTCACAACTCAACCTCAGTCGTGTATCGACACCAAAAACCAACAATATTGTGTTACATTTCACTTGAAACTCAGTCTAGAGCAAGCCTTATATCATACAAGAGCACCACAAGTCTCTGTGGTTCGACCCGTACTTGCCGTGTCTCCGATAGACGCCGTGCACTTGCGGTATAACAAGTAGGCACATAAATATAACACATTCAAAGGCCTACCAGGTATAAGGTAATGGAAAGTTTATGGAAAGACAAGAGTTGTGAGGATGTTAAACTAGGATATAGAAATATGACCTATTTTCATAGGAAAGCCTCAAACAGGTATAAGAAAAATAGGATAGAAGCAATAAAAGATAGCTCGGGGAAGTGTGTGGAAGGTATTGAGAAGGTTGTTGAAATTCTTATGGGTCATTTCAAAAAAGTGGCTACTACTTTTAGCCTCGATACTGAGAATAACTAACTTGATGATATACAACCAATCATATCTTCTAAGGAAAATTAGCTATTTACTGAGACCCCTAATTTAGACGAAATAATTGGAGTGTGGTCTTCTCTATGAAACCTGAAAAAAGCGTCAGGACCAGATGGCTTCACTTCTAGGTTCTTCCAGATGAAATGGGATGTGGTGCAACATGAGGATTTTAACATGGTGGAGAGCTTTTTCACTTCAAGCTTCATATTAATAGAGATAAACACCACCTTCATCACCCTTATACACAAGAAGAATACCCTCAAGCATCCAGTGATTATAGACCCATCGGCTAAGCAATATCAGTTACCAAATCATATCAAAAATCCTAGCTAATAGACTGAAAAGGCTTCTTCCATGCATCATCTCCCCATACCAAGCAACATTCATTCAAGGTAGATAGATCTCGGATAACCGTTTTATCCAAATATATGTTACATTTGTGCATATATTTGGAGGAAGGCAGTCATGTTCAAAGTTGATAACCGTTTTATCCCCCTCTTCATCAACATCTACCATCCTATACTTCACCTTTTTTAACCTTCTTCTGGATCATAACATCCTTCTCTAACATGTTGCTGCCAACTAGAATGTCATGTTTTTGGTATACACCTGCATTTTTGACCACTTTTTTTGGTGCCTCCTCATAAGTGTATGTTATGGGTACTTCCGTTGATTTCATCCAAAACAGTTAATGTTCCAAATCTAAACATCCATCTGAATGTAATATTGTAACTAGTACAACTAAATTACCGTTGAAAACCATGTTTTGAATTCTTGGATCTTATGGAAATTAGACTTATTATTTTTACATTCGAGTATGAAAACATTATTGTACTTCTTGTGTTTGTACAGGGATATCGTCATTGATCTAGTTAATCTCCAATTTGCTCTGAAAAAATTGATGTATTCCCACTGCAATACGACTCTATTCACACAAATTCTACTTAGCAGCGTCAAATTCCAGTATGTTGCATCCTTTGATAGGATAGCTTTATTTATAATCACCACCTCAGAATCATCATAAGGTATGATCAGCTACTCTTCCATTTAATTTGCTAGCATATTCATTTCTTCCACCGATTTACTCACCAGAACAATCACCAAAAACTTTTTTTTTTTGTTTCTGGAGGAGACTTATGTGAAAGGTAGATGTTAACTTTGTTAATCCGATTTTGAGTAGTACAGATTTTTCCGGTGTATGGAAAAATATGAGGTTATATGTTGTTTTTGAGATTTGGGTACTTGTATTTTTATTGGTTCTCAAATGGTAACTGAGGTCATGTATCTCTCTGAGAGTGAAAAGACTCACCACTTTTATTTTTACAAGCACGAGTGGCTTGTACTTTTCTACAGAAGGCATGGACTGAAATGACCAGTTGGTTTAGAGGTGGTGCGTTATTATTTAATTGGCCGTTTTTTCTGAGGGTTTGACAAGACCAGAAGTATTTCAAATTTTTAGTTCCCGCACTGGTAAACAAACTGGTTTTGAAAGTTATAAATTGAGAGTAGGTTATGGGTATTGATAAGACTCTACATAAACTAGCTCTCATCACCATAGAACCGCATCCATCAGAATGGCCCTGCTGTTTATGGGTAAAAATCGTTTCTGCCGATTTCGGTAAAATCGGTAGGTGAGTGAGAAACTGGTTCAAACCCTAAACAAATGTGCTGCACGTGAGCACTTTATAGATTCGAGAGATCAATCTGTACAAGTCCGGCCTAAACCAAGAAATGGCCGTTCCAGACTTGCTTCGGTCACAAAGTGGAGGAGAAGGGTTGATTTGGGGAGGGAAGCAAAGAAAAGTGTTGAGACCAGAATAGTGCGGGAGAGTAGTGTCTCGACTTGTATCAGAAAGTGGAAGCTTCGTAAGCTTGCAAGAGATGAAAGCTTTTTGGAGAGCTTGCAAAGTTGCCTTTTCTGAGAGTGTAGTATTTTTCTCCTGACCGAGACTTGTTCTCTGGTGGAAATAGGTAAGACCTATATATACAAGTCGAGATTGAAACGTACCCTGGCCTCATGAAGGAAGAGAGTAAAGGGTGAAATAATGGGAGGAGGTGGTAACCGCATGGTGTTAATGGGTGAAAACGTTTTCACCATTATTTCCTCTTTATTTGACCGCTTTATTCCTATTCACGCTTTCTTAATGTGAGCGTAGTGTACGCCGCATCTTTGTGACCGCCAAACCAAAACCCTAGAAAGCATCCCCGGTTTGTGTTGATATCTCGAGTGTTGGTTGCACCTTGAGTGCAAGTGGCGCTGCTAGTGGCGCGTGTGGCATGTGCCATTGGCATGTGCGGAATGCCCTTGTTGCGGGTTGTACTTCGAGCGCAAGTGGCAATGCCAGAGCTTCTAGTGGCGTGCGTGGCATGTGCCAATGGCATGTGTGGAACACCTTGGTGGTATGTTGTTCGTTGAGTGTAAGTGGCAATGCCAGAGCTGCTAGTGGCGTGTGTGGCATGTGCCAATGGCATGTGCGGAATGCCTTGGTGGTAGGTTGTACGTTGAGTGTAAGTGGCAATGCCAGAGCTGCTAGTGGCATGTGTGGCATGTGCCAATGGCATGTGCGGAATGCCTTGGTGGAAGGTTTCATGGTTTGCGAGTTAGGCTACCAGCGTGGGTTTTGGCATGTGCCAATGGCGCGTACGGCCAAGTTGGCCTAAGTTGCACGGCTTGCAAGTTAGGCTACCGGCGTGCATTAGGGGCACGACTAGGTGATGAAGGCTACCAGCGAGCATGTTGGCATGTGCCAATAGCATGCGTGGCCGTTTAGGGTCGTGGCCTTGGTAGGAAAAGCTACCAGCGAGCGTGTTTGCATGTGCCAATGGCATGCGTGGCCGTTAGGGTCGTGGCCTTGGTAGGAAAAGCTACCAGCGAGCGTGTTGGCATGTGCCAATGGTATGCGTGGCCGTTAGGGCCGTGGCCCTTGTAGGAAAAGCTACCAGCGAGCGTGTTGGCATGTGCCAATGGCATGCGTGGCCGTTAGGGCCGTGGCCTTGGTAGGAAAATCTACCAGCGAGCGTGTTGGCATGTGCCAATGGCATGCGTGGCCGTTAGGGCCGTGGCCTTGGTAGGAAAAGCTACCAGCGAGCGTGTTGGCATGTGCCAATGGCATGCGTGGCCGTTAGGGCCGTGTCCTTGGTAGGAAAAGCTACCAGCGAGCGTGTTGGCATGTGCCAATGGCATGCGTGGCCGTTAGGGCCGTGGCCTTGGTAGGAAAAGCTACCAGTGACGCATGTTGGCATGTGCCAATGGCATGCGTGGCCGTTAGGGCCGTGGCCTTGGTAGGAAAAGCTACCAGTGACGCATGTTGGCATGTGCCAATGGCATGCGTGGCCGTTAGGGCCGTGGCCTTGGTAGGAAAAGCTACCAGTGAGCGTGTTGGCATGTGCCAATGGCATGCGTGGCCGTTAGGGCGCGTGGCCTTGGTTGGAAAAGCTACCCGGTGTGACGCATGTTGGCATGTGCCAATGGCATGCGTGGCCGTTAGGTCGTGGCCTTGGTAGGAAAAGCTACCAGTGACGCATGTTGGCATGTGCCAATGGCATGCGTGGCCGTTAGGGCCGTGGCCTTGGTAGGAAAAGCTACCAGTGACGCATGTTGGCATGTGCCAATGGCACGCGTGGCCAATTTGGCCTAGGTTGCATGGTTTGCAAGCCTAGGTGCGGGCGCTACTTTGGCATGGCGCGGCTAGGGCCAAGGTAAGGGTGTTTGGCTTGGCGCGGCGCGACTAGGGCCAAGGTAAGGGTGTTTGGCTTGGCGTGGCGTGACCAGTGTAGTTAGGGCCAAGGCAGAGTGTGTTTGGCATGGCGCGCCGAATCGGGTTAAGTGTGGCTGGCATGATTTGCCATTGGCACGGAGGTGCGGCTAGCATGGTTGGCATGCTTCGGTGCGTTTGGTATGGCCGGGCATGATTTTCCATTGGCATAGAGATGCGGCTAGCTTGGGCTAGGTGTGGTCGGGCATGATTTGCCATTGGCACGGAGGTGCGGCTAGCATGGTTGGCATGCTTCTGCGGCGTTTGGTATGGCTGGCATGGTTTGCCATTGGCATAGAGATGCGTCTAGCTCGGGCTAGGTGTGGCTGGCATGATTTGCCATTGGCACGGAGGTGCGGCTAGCATGGTTGGCATGCTTCGGCGCGTTTGGTATGGGCGGCATGGTTTTCCATTGGCATAGAGATGCGTCTAGCTCGGGCTAGGTGTGGCTGACATGATTTGCCATTGGCACGGAGGTGCGGCTATCATGGTTGGCATGCTTCGGCGCGTTTGGTATGGCTGGCATGGTTTGCCATTGGCATAGAGATGCGTCTAGCTCGGGCTGCCAGGTGTGGTGGCATGATTTGCCATTGGCACGGAGGTGAATTAGGGTTTTGTTCGTTGTAACCCTAATTTGAAAAAAATACCCCATATTAATTACTGACTACACGCATTGAATGTTCTAATAAATGTGTCACTGGTGACATTAGGTTATTTGGGGTTTTACGATTTTACCCTTTGTCTAAAAACCACCATCAGCATTAAGTCCCCTGCTTAGCTCGGAACAGGAGCTTTGTTGCGGGATAAGCATAAGATGGTGACAAACTATCAGCAGCAAACTGTAAAGAGAATTGAGGAGGCTCGTCTGACCTTTTTATAAATAGGATTTGGAATCCTTGCCTCTGGCAGTTTTGCGCAAATCGGGAGGCTGGCGCAATTGGGAAGTTAGCGTCGTGAGAGACAGGACAGTTGGGCGGCATTGAGAAGTTGGCGCGAGTTTAGGAAACTGAGCGTGCTAGCTGGTGGGACCGGCGCAAGGTGTGGAAGCTATGCGTGCTTGCAGGCGTGACTTGGGTGGTCATTGGGAAGTCGGTGCAATTGGTGGGGCCGATGCAGCTTGGGCGACATTGGGAAGTTGGGCGCCCTTGTGGGCCCTTTTCTTACACGCACGATTTTGGTAAAGGGAAATCCTTCCCTATTTCAGAATCTTCACGCCTATATATACAAAGTCCCTTTCTCCCATCTTGCACCTTCATCTTTTCATCCTTTCCTACTAGCGGCAGAGTCACTAAGAAAAACCAGCTTCCATGTATGTCTTCCAGTACTTCTCTTGTTTCCCTTTTTATGTAGGTGTAAACCCTAAGAGTAGGCGTTTATATATTGCGCATATAATTTCTTGGCGTGCCTCATGTAGAAAATATTGTATGTATGCGCCCAAGGGAAATATTGCATATATTATTCGAACCCGTAGGAAAGTGCTCCATATATAATTTTGAACCCGAAGAAGGATATTGCAGACGCACTTGAGCCCGTATAAAATACTGCGTATAATTTTGAACCCTGAAGAAAATACTGCGTGTGCAGTTTCGAACCCGTAGAGAATACTGTATATGAATCCCGAAGAAGAATACTGTATATGTGCTTCATATGACTTCGAACCCGTAGGAAATATCGCATATATGAATTTTCGGTCTTGAAAGAAATACTGCGCGTGTAGTTTTTGAACCCGTAGAAAAATGCTCCATATATAATTTTGAACCCGAAGAATGATACTGCAGACGCACTTGAGCCCGTATAAAATACTGCGTATATAATTTGAAACTCAAGAAAATATTGCGTGTGTATTTTTGAACCCCGAAGAAATCTTTGCGTGTGTATTTTTGAACCCGTAGAGAATGCTCCATATATAATTCTGAACCCGAAGAATGACAGACGCACTTGAGCCCGTATAAAATACTGCGTATATAATTTTGAACCCTGAAGAAAATACTGCGTGTGTATTTTTGAACCCGTAGAGAATGCTCCATATATAATTTTGAACCCGAAGAATGATACTGCGTGTGCAGTTTTGAGCCAGTAAAGAATACGCCCTTTCTCTCTCTTTTTTTTTTTTTGTATTTCGGGCTTTCCTTTGTTGGGCGCGGTTATGTGTCAGGGAGATAATTTTGTCTTTCTCCGTGTGCAGATATCTTGTTACTAAGTTGTTATGAAGAAATCCGGTAAGATGTTACCTGAACAGAATTTCGCCTCATCGAAAGATGTCCATAGTTCCAAACCGAACACGGATGATGAATTCTTCGCCAAAAACTTGCCTCCGCTCGGAAAAATCACCCAGGTTTCGTGCCAATTTTATTAAGGTGGTGAAGATGAAAAGAAGACACGTTCGGTTCGCCCGAGATAACACCATACGGTTCTTGTCTTCATAAAGGGGTATATTCCTCTTCCAATATTGATTTCAGGATGTGCCAAAGCCCATTGCGTTCTTTTGATATATGGGTTGAGTTCATGGTGAGTAAGGAGCACATAAATACCAACTTGACTCGAGCGCAGATTATTGATGCTGTCAGAGCTTCAGTAAATCTCCAGATGGTGTTCGGACACCCATACGATCATATGTAGATGGGGTGAGATAACTTTCTCCTTAGAGAGTGTGGCTCTCTTGCTGAATCTTCCGGTAACTGGGAATCTTAAAATCCAATTATCTGAAAGTGATGGGAAGATGTGGGATGACCTTGCCGCTAAGTTGGAAGATTTCGCTCGGAAAGACTCCACTGCGAAGTCGAAGGATTCTGTCCGGAAAGAGGATGAAAGGTGCCTTTACAGCTGGTGGATATCTCAATGGTTTCCGGACGAGCTGAAACCTGAACAGAAAAGCAGTGATCTTCACGTTGCAGCATTTTTGGCTCTCTGGTTGTCTAGAGACAATTTTTGACGACGTGCCGGTAAGAAGGAGATAAGACCCGAGTTGCTAGTGATTCTTTGTGAAGTTGGCAAAGGGTGAAGTTCTTCCCATTGGCAAGCTATTCCTCGGTTCCCGTATGTGCATCCGGATCACCTAGTTGCGAACATGCGAGTTTCGAATGGTTTCATGAAAGTGAATTCATATGTGCACGTTGTTTTTTAAAAGTCTGGCTATGGGAGCACTTTGAGAAGTATGCTCCAAAACCGATGCCTTCGATTCCCGCGAGTTGGGGCGGCTCTCGAATTCTTCGATGGGTGAACAGGCGTCCAAGAGTTGGCGTGAGCTTGGTTAGTCTTCTTTATAAGTCGTATGAAATCGTTTTCGCCCATGGGAGCGGTCCATAGGTCGGTGACTCAAATTGACACCTTTGCTTCTGCTCCACTCATGTCTTTGTCTTCTGATCGCGATTTGAGCGTTGGTGAAAACTTGTTTATTCAAAGTTGCACGTCCGGTTATATGTCGTCTTTCTTCATGGGGTCTTTCCAAGATAGCCGCTACAATATTGGACCGTCTTGCTCGTCACATGGGTTTCGATCAAGGGGTGCCTCTTGCTTACCAGCAGGTGATCCCTAAGGATTCATGGCGTGCCTCCCTTAATGCCGGTGCCCTTGAGTAGGGTATCCGCCTTCCCTTCTTTAAACGGGAAGAGTAATCGATGACCTTCGGTTATGATGAGTTCTCTGGGTGCGACGAGTTTATTATGATCCAAGATTTTGTGAATAACGTGGTGGAGAACGTTCGTTGTAAACCTTCCCCCTGCCAGCTTTGAAGAAGTATCCAATATTGAGAGATCTCAAGCGAAAGCTGCCTAGCAACTCGGAAAGTCCCTGTGCCAAGGAACGGAGAACGAAGAATCGTCTTTGGCGGGTTCCGGACGGTTTCAAAAGATCCTCCCAGACTCTCGTGTCTTTCGGTTCTTCCAATAACCTGTATGTGTCGCTTCTTCATTGGTTTGTCTCAAAACAAGTGAAATTCTGCTGAAAACATGTGTCTTGTTTCTTCCAGGGCTTCTGGTAGTGTTAATGCTTTCGCGCCCTTGCACGTTGCCGAGAGACGGCAATTTCTTCAAAGAATTCCAAAGAAGACCGAGCCTTCTCATAGCGGTGATGAGTCAGAGAAAGAAGAAAGTTCGACAAGTGAGAGTGATTCCTCTGGCAGCACTGGTTCTTTTTAGGGAAGTGGTTCGGTGAGTTCCGCGCTTCTTTTCTTTCTTCTTCAATTTCTTCTTTTGAAAAATGTCTGACTCAAGTTCGCAGGAGGAATCCGGTTCGGAGGACGATTCTGGGGTAGAGACACACGAAAACTTGCCTTTGGTGGCCACCGCCGGTGACTTGGAGATGGGAGTTAGCCAATTGCCGGGCACAGATGTGGCTCAAACGGTGGATGATTCTCTGATGGTTGCTGCCGTAGACATGTAAGAAGACCCTCTGCGAGTCATGAGGCCAGGTGCAGGCGCCATTTTTGATCCCCCGTACTTAGTTCCTTATCCAGGTCATGTGTTGGTTGGCGGCCGGGCGTGCTTAGGCTAAGCATGAGGCGTCGTACACTAGAATCTGGGAGAAGTACGGGCATATGGCCACAACCAAGAAAGTCACTAGTCGATTTTCGCTGGTTAAGCGTGTGGAAGAGGCTTTATCTTCCATCGAGGATATGCGTGGGGTGACTGGTCACACCGTTTCAAGACGTTATTGCCGATCGGGAGCACCATCGCGACGTGTGCGTAGAAAAGGAGTTCAACACTTCGTGGTTTGTCGAAGACCTTGCTGAGATCCAAAAGTTGAAAGATGCAAAAGAACCGAAAGCCTTTCCTCCGAGGAGATTGCACGACAGGAGGTAGAACTCGAAAAGCTTTCCAAGATGTTGACTATGAAGAGAGCGGCTCTTGAAGATGCAAAGTTGACTTTCTCCAAGAAGAAATGGACCTTTGTTGGATGATTTTCCTTGAATGTTTCTCTGTTAAACTTTCATTTAGGTTCTTTTTTTTTTTGAAAGACATACTGGATGTCTGGTTCAAGGTTTGACCAGTTTTGGTAGACAGCTAGTGGCACGTGTGGCATGTGCCATTGGCATGTGCGGAATGCCCTTGTTGCGGGTTGTACTTCGAGCGCAAGTGGCAATGCCAGAGCTGCTAGTGGCGTGCGTGGCATGTGTGGAACACCTTGGTGGTAGGTTGTACGTTGAGTGTAAGTGGCAAGGCCAGAGCTGCTAGTGGCGTGTGTGGCATGTGCCAATGGCATGTGCGGAATGCCTTGGTGGTAGGTTTCATGGTTTGCGAGTTAGGCTACCAGCGTGGGTTTTGGCATGTGCCAATGGCGCGTACGGCCAAGTTCGCCTAAGTTGCACGGCTTGCAAGTTAGGCTACCGGCGTGCATTAGGGGCACGACTAGGTGATGAAGGCTACCAGCGAGCGTGTTGGCATGTGCCAATAGCATGCGTGGCCGTTTAGGGTCGTGGCCTTGGTAGGAAAAGCTACCAGCGAGCGTGTTGGCATGTGCCAATGGCATGCGTGGCCGTTAGGGCCGTGGCCTTGGTAGGAAAAGCTACCAGCGAGCGTGTTGGCATTTGCCAATGGCATGCGTGGCCGTTAGGGCCGTGGCCCTTGTAGGAAAAGCTACCAGCGAGCGTGTTGGCATGTGCCAATGGCATGCGTGGCCGTTAGGGCCGTGGCCTTGGTAGGAAAAGCTACCAGTGAGCGTGTTGGCATGTGCCAATGGCATGCGTGGTCGTTAGGGCCGTGGCCTTGGTAGGAAAAGCTACTAAATGAGCGTGTTGCATGTGCCAATGGCATGCGTGGTCGTTAGGGCTGTGGCCTTGGTAGGAAAACCTACGCCGAGCGTGTTGGCATGTGCCAATGGCATGCGTGGTCGTTAGGGCCGTGGCCTTGGTAGGAAAAGCTACCAGTGACGCATGTTGGCATGTGCCAATGGCATGCGTGGCCGTTAGGGCCGTGGACTTGGTAGGAAAAGCTACCAGTGACGCATGTTGGCATGTGCCAATGGCATGCGTGGCCGTTAGGGCCGTGGCCTTGGTAGGAAAAGCTACCAGTGACGCATGTTGGCATGTGCCAATGGCATGCGTGGCCGTTAGGGCCGTGGCCTTGGTAGGAAAAGCTACCAGTGACGCATGTTGGCATGTGCCAATGGCACGCGTGGCCAATTTGGCCTAGATTGCATGGTTTGCAAGCCTAGGTGCGGGCGCTACTTTGGCATGGCGCGGCTAGGGCCAAGGTAAGGGTGTTTGGCTTGGCGCGACGCGACTAGGGCCAATGTAAGGGTGTTTGGCTTGGCGTGGCGTGACCAGTGTAGTTAGGGCCAAGACAGAGTGTGTTTGGCACAGCGCGGCTAGTTCGGGTTAAGTGTGGTTGGCATGATTTGCCATTAGCACGGAGGTGCGGCTAGCATGGTTGGCATGCTTCGGTGCGTTTGGTATGGATGGCATGATTTGCCATTGGCATAGAGATGCGGCTAGCTTGGGCTAGGTGTGGTGGCATGATTTGCCATTGGCACGGAGGTGCGGCTAGCATGGTTGGCATGCTTCGGCGCGTTTGGTATGGCTGGCATGGTTTGCCATTGGCATAGAGATGCGTCTAGCTCGGGCTAGGTGTGGCTGGCATGATTTTCCATTGGCACGGAGGTGCGGCTAGCATGGTTGGCATGCTTGGCGCGTTTGGTATGGTGGCATGGTTTGCCATTGGCATAGAGATGCGCCTAGCTCCTGGCCAGGTGTGGCCGACATGATTTGCCATTGGCACGGAGGTGCGGCTAGCATGGTTGGCATGCTTCGGCGCGTTTGGTATGGCTGGCATGGTTTTCCATTGGCATAGAGATGCGTCTAGCTCGGGTTAGGTGTGGCTGGCATGATTTGCCATTGGCACGGAGGTGAATTAGGGTTTTGTTCGTTGTAACCCTAATTTGAAAAAATACCCCCTATTAATTACTGACTACACGCATTGAATGTTCTAATAAATATGTCACTGGTGACATTAGGTTATTTGGGGTTTTACGATTTTACCTTTTGTCTAAAAACCACCATCAACACCTGCCCTGAGAAAAAAACTTGGTCCGGATACCGATGCCACAATCCAGGCAAATGTTGATGTCTCGGATAATCATTCCAATCAGCCGGACCTCCATGTACCTAAAAAGAAATTGATAAGACGAGTCGGGACAATACAACTAATCGGTTTACACTTTGTGTGATCGTCTAGGGATACAAGATCGAGACAATACGACAACAAGATAACTTGTGTGATTGACTATGGATAAAAGATCGAGACAATACAACAACGAAGTATGTTTACTTGTGTTTATGGGTAAAAATCGTTTCTGCAGATTTCGGTAAAATCGGTAGATGAGTGAGAAACTGGTTCAAACCCTAAACAAATGTGCTGCACGTGAGCACTTTATAGATTCGAGAGATCAATCTGTACAAGTCCGGCCTAAACCAAGAAATGGCCGTTCTAGACTTGCTTAGGTCACAAAGTGGAGGAGAAGGGTTGATTTGGGGAGGGAAGCAAAGAAAGGTGTTGAGACCAGAATAATTCTGGGAGAGTAGTGTCTCGACTTGTATCAGAAAGTGGAAGCTTCGTAAGCTTGCAAGAGATGAAAGCTTTTTGGAGAGCTTGTAAAGTTGCCTTTTCTGAGAGTGTAGTATTTTTCTCCTGACCGAGACTTGTTGTCTGGTGGAAATAGGTAAGACCTATTTATACAAGTCGAGATTGAAACGTATACCCGGCCTCATGAAAGAAGAGAGTAAAGGGTGAAATAATGGGAGGAGGTGGTAACCGCATGGTGTTAATGGGTGAAAACGTTTTCACCATTATTTCTCTTTTATTTGACCGCTTTATTCCTATTCACGCTTTCTTAATGTGAGCGTAGTGTACGCTGCATGTTGTGACCGCCAAACCAAAACCCTAGAAAGCAACCCCCAGTTTGTGTTGATATCTCGAGTGTTGGTTGCACCTTGAGTGCAAGTGGCGCTGCTAGTGGCGCGTGTGGCATGTGCTATTGGCATGTGCGGAATGCCCTTGTTGCGGGTTGTACTTCGAGCGCAAGTGGCAATGCCAGAGCTGCTAGTGGCGTGTGTGGCATGTGTGGAACACCTTGGTGGTAGGTTATACATTGAGTGTAAGTGGCAATGCCAGAGCTGCTAGTGGCGTGTGTGGCATGTGCCAATGGCATGTGCGGAATGCCTTGGTGGTAGGTTGTACGTTGAGTATAAGTGGCAATGCCAGAGCTGCTAGTGGCGTGTGTGGCGTGTGTGGCATGTGCCAATGGCATGTGCGGAATGCCTTGGTGGTAGGTTGTACGTTGAGTGTAAGTGGCAATGCCGAGCCTGCTAGTGGCGTGTGTGTGGCATGTGCCAATGGCATGTGCGGAATGCCTTGGTGGTAGGTTGCATGGTTTGCGAGTTAGGCTACCGGCGTGGGTTTTGGCATGTGCCAATGGCGCGTATGGCCAAGTTGGCCTAAGTTGCACGGCTTGCAAGTTATGCTACCAAGCGTGCATTAGGGGGCACGGCTAGGTGATGAAGGCTACCAATGAGCGTGTTGGCATGTGCCAATAGCGTGCGTGGCCGTTTAGGGTCGTGGGCCTTGGTAGGAAAAGCTACCCGACGAGCGTGTTGGCATGTGCCAATGGCGTGCGTGGCCGTTAGGGCCGTGGCCTTGGTAGGAAAAGCTACCAGCGAGCGTGTTGGCATGTGCCAATGGCATGCGTGGTCGTTAGGGTCGTGGCCTTGGTAGGAAAAGCTACCAGCGAGCGTGTTGGCATGTGCCAATGGCATGCGTGGCCGTTAGGGCCGTGGCCTTGTAGGAAAAGCTACCAGTGACGCATGTTGGCATGTGCCAATGGCATGCGTGGCCGTTAGGGCCGTGGCCTTGGTAGGAAAAGCTACCAGTGACGCATGTTGGCATGTGCCAATGGCATGCTTGGCCGTTAGGGCCGTGGCCTTGGTAGGAAAGCTACCAGTCACGCATGTTGGCATGTGCCAATGGCATGCGTGGCCGTTTGGCCTAGGTTGCATGGTTTGCAAGCCTAGGTGCGGGGCGCTACTTTGGCATGGCGCGGCTAGGGCCAAGGTAAGGGTGTTTGGCTTGGCGTGGCGCGACTAGGGCCAAGGTAAGGGTGTTTGGCTTGGCGTGGCTAGTTCGGGTTAAGTGTGGCTGGCATGATTTGCCATTGGCACGGAGGTGCGTCTAGCATGGTTGGCATGCTTCGGTGCGTTTGGTATAGCTGGCATGATTTGCCATTGGCATAGAGATGCGGCTAGCTTGGGCTAGGTGTGGGGCATGATTTGCCATTGGCACGGAGGTGCGGCTAGCTTGGGCTAGGTGTGGTCGGGCATGATTTGCCATTGGCACGCGGAGGTGCGGCTTGCATGGTTGGCATGCTTCGGCGCGTTTGGTATGGCTGGCATGATTTGCCATTGGCATAGAGATGCGGCTAGCTTGGGCCTGGCATGATTTGCCATTGGCACGGAGGTGCGGCTAGCATGGTTGGCATGCTTGGCGCGTTTGGTATGGTCGGGCATGATTTGCCATTGGCATAGAGATGCGGCTAGCTTGGGCTAGGTGTGGTGGCATGATTTGCCATTGGCACGGAGGTGCGACTAGCATGGTTGGCATGCTTCGCCGCGTTTGGTATGGTCTGGCATGGTTTGCCATTGGCATAGAGATGCGTCTAGCTCGGGCTAGGTGTGGCCGGGCATGATTTGCCATTGGCACGGAGGTGAATTAGGGTTTTGTTCGTTGTAACCCTAATTTGAAAAAATACCCCCTATTAATTACTGACTACACGCATTGAATGTTCTAATAAATGTGTCACTGGTGACATTAGGTTATTTGGGGTTTTACGATTTTACCCTTTGTCTAAAAACCACCATCAACATTAAGTCCCCTGCTTAGCTCGGAACAGGAGCTTTGTTGCGGGGTAAGCATAAGATGGTGACAAACTATCAGCAGCAAACTGTAAAGAGAATTGAGGAGGCTCGTCTGACCTTTTTATAAATAGGATTTGGAATCCTTGCCTCTGGCATTTTTGCGCAAATCGGGAGGCTGGCACAATTGGGAAGTTAGCGTCGTGAGAGACAGGACAGTTGGGCGGCATTGAGAAGTTGACGCGAGTTTAGGAAACTGAGCGTGCTAGCTGGTGGGACCGGCGCAAGGTGGGGAAGTCTGTCGTGTTTTTGTGCGGGACTTGAGCGGTCATTGGGAAGTTGGCGTGATTGGTGGGGCCGGTGCAACTTGGGCGACGTTGGGAAGTTGGCGTGAGTTGGGAACCGAGTGTGCTAGGCCTGGTGGGACCGGCGCAAGGTGTGGAAGTCGTGCGTGCTTGCAGCGTGACTTGGGCGGTCATTGAGAAGTCGGTGCAATTGGTGGGGCCGATGCAGCTTGGGCGACATTGGGAAGTTGGGCGCCCTTGTGGGCCCGTTTCTTACACGCACGATTTTGGTAAAGGGAAATCCTTCCCTATTTCAGAATCTTCACGCCTATATATACAAAGTCCCTTTCTCCCATCTTGCACCTTCATCTTTTCATCCTTTCCTACTAGCGGCAGAGTCACAAAGAAAACCAGCCTTCGGTGTATGTCTTCCAGTACTTCTCTTGTTTCCCTTTTTATGTAGGTGTAAACCCTAAGAGTAGGCGTTTATATATTGCGCATATAATTTCTTGGCGTGCCTCTTGTAGAAAATATTGTATGTATGCGCCCAAGGGAAATATTGCATATATTATTCGAACCCGTAGGAAAGTGCTCCATATATAATTTTGAACCCGAAGAAGGATATTACAGACGCACTTGAGCCCGTATAAAATACTGCGTATAATTTTGAACCTCGAAGAAAATATCTGCGTGTGCGTTTCGAACCCGTAGAGAATAATGTATATGAATCCCGAAGAAGAATACGTATATGTGCTTCATATGACTTCGAACCCGTAGGAAATATCGCATATATGAATTTTCGGTCTGAAAAGGAATATCACGCGTGCGATTTTTGAACCCGTAGAAAATGCTCCATATATAATTTTGAACCCGAAGAATGATACTATGAGACGCACTTGAGCCCGTATAAAATATCTGCGTATATAATTTGAAACTCGAAGAAAATATCTGCGTGTGTATTTTTAAACCTCGAAGAAAATATCTGCGTGTGTATTTTGAACTCGAAGAAAATAATGCATGTGTATTTTTGAACCCGTAGAGAATGCTCCATATATAATTTTGAACCCGAAGAATGATACTGCGTGTGCAGTTTTGAGCCAGTAAAGAATACGCCCTTTCTTTTCTTTTTTTTTTTTTTTTTTTTTTTGTATTTCGGGCTTTCCTTTGTTGGGCGCGGTTATGTGTCAGGGAGATAATTTTATCTTTCTCCGTGTGCAGATATCTTGTTACTAAGTTGTTATGAAGAAATCCGGTAAGATGTTACTCCAATGAATTTCGCCTCATCGAAAGATGTCCATAGTTCCAAACCGAACACGGATAATGAATTCTTCGCCAAAAAAACTTGCCTCTGCTCGGAAAAATCACCCAGGTTTCGTGCCAATTTTGTTAACCGGTGGTGAAGATGAAAAGAAGACACGTTCGGTTCGCCCAGAGAACACCATACGGTTCTGTCTTCATAAAGGGGTATATTCCTCTTCCAATATTGATTTCAGGATGTGCCAAAGCCCATTGCGTTCTTTTGATAGATGGGTTGAGTTCATGGTGAGTAAGGAGCATATAAATACCAACTTGACTCGAGCGCAGATTATTGATCTTTGTCGAGCTTGAGAAATCTCCAGATTAGGAAGGATATCTCGGGCTTGGTTGCTTTCATCTCCGGATGGTGTTCGGACACCCATACGATCATATGTAGATGGGGTGAGATAACTTTCTCCTTGGAGAGTGTGGCTCTCTTCTTTGAATCTTCTCGGTAACTCGGGAATCTTAAAATCCAATTATCCGAAAGTGAGGGAAGATGCGTGATGACCTTGCCGCTAAGTTGGAAGATTTCGCTCGGAAAGACTCCACTGCGAAGTCGAAGGATTCTCGTCCGGAAAGAGGATGAAAGGTTCCTTTACGCTGGTGGATATCTCAATGGTTTCCTGGACGAGTGGAACCCGAAGAAAAAGCGGTGATCTTCACGTTGCAGCACTTTTGGCTCTCTGGTTGTCTAGAGACATTTTTGACGACAGTTTCGGTAAGAAGGAGATAAGACCAGAGTTGCTAGTGATTCTTTGTGAAGTTGGCAAAAGGTGAAGTTCTTCCCATTGGCAAGCTATTCCTCGGTTCCGTATGTGCATCCGGATCACCTAGTTCCGAACATGCGAGTTTTGAATGGTTTCATGAAAGTGAATTCATATGTGCACGTTGTTTTTCTCGCAAGTCCGGCTATGGGAGCACTTTGAGAAGTATGCTCAAACCGATGCCTTCGATTCCGCGAGTTGGGGCGGCTCTCGAATTCTTCGATGGGTGAACAGGCGTCCAAGAGTTGGCGTGAGCTTGGTTAGTCTTCTTGATAAGTCGTATGAAATCGGTTTTCGCCCATGGGAGCGGTCCATAGGTCGGTGACTCAAATTGACACCTTTGCTTCTGCTCCGCTCATGTCTTTGTCTTCTGATGGCGATTTGAGCGTTGGTGAAAACTTGTTTATTCAAAGTTGCACGTCCGGTTATATGTCGTCTTTCTTCATGGGGTCTTTCCGAGATAGTCGCTTACAATATTGACCGTCTTTGCTCGTCACATGGGTTTCGATCAAGGGGTGCCTCTTGCTTACCAGGCCGGTGATCCCTAAGGATTCATTGTGTGCCGCCCTTAATGCCGGTGCCCTTGAGCGGGTATCCGCCTTCCATTCTTTCAAACGGGAAGAGTAACCCGACAACCTTCGGTTATAATGAGTTACAGTGCGACGAGTTTATTATGATCCAAGATTTTGTGAATAACGTGGTGGAGAACGTTCGTTGTAAACCTTCCCCAGCAGTTTTGAAGAAGTATCCAATGTTGAGAGATCTCAAGCGAAAGCTGCCTAGCAACTCGGAAAGTCCCCAGGCCAAGGAACGGAGAACGGAGAATCGTGCTGGCGGGTTCCGGACGGTTTCAAAAGATCCTCCCGCAGCTCTCGTGTCTTTCAGTTCTTCCAATAACCAGGTATGTGTCGCTTCTTCATTGGTTGGTCTCAAAACACGTGAAATTCTGCTGAAAACATGTGTCTTGTTTCTTCCAGGGCTTCGGTAGTGTTAATGCTTTCATTTGCCCTTGCACGTTGCCAGGAGACGGCAATTTCTTCAAAGAATTCCAGAAAGACCGAGCCTTCTCATAGCGGTGATGAGTCGAGAAAGAAGAAAGTTCGACAAGTGAGAGTGATTCCTCTGGCAAAGACTTGGTTCTTTTTCGGGAAGTGGTTCGGTGAGTTCCGCGCTTCTTTTCTTTTTCTTCAGTTTCTTCTTTTGAAAAATGTCTGACTCAAGTTCGCAGGAGGAATCCGGTTCGGAGGACGATTCTGGGGTAGAGCCACACGAAAACTTGCCTTTGGTGGCCACCGCCGGTGACTTGGAGATGGGAGTTATCCAATTGTCGGGCACAGATGTGGCTCAAACGGTGGATGATTCTCTGATGGTTGCTGCCGTAGACATGGAAGAAGACCCTCTGCGAGTCGTGAGGCCAGGTGCAGGCGCCATTTTGATCCCCGTACTTGGTTCCTTATCCAGGTCATGTGTTGGTTGGCGGCTTCAGCCGTGCTGGGCTAAGCATGAGGCGTTGTACACCAGAATCTGGGAGAAGTACGGACATATGGCCACAACCAAGAAAGTCACTAGTCGATTTGCGCTGGTTAAGCGTGTGGAAGGGGCTTTATCTTCCATCGAGGATATGCGTGGGGTGACTGGTCACACCGTTTCTGAAGACGTTATTGCCGATATGGGAGCACCATCCCGACGTGTGCGTAGAAAAGGAGTTCAACACTTCGTGGTTTGTCGAAGGCCTTGCCGAGATCCAAAAGTTGAAAGATGCAAAGAACCGAAAGCCTTTCCGCCGAGGAGATTGCACGACAGAGGTAGAACTCAAAAGCTTTCCAAGATGTTGACTATGAAGAGAGCGGCTCTTGAAGATGCAAAGTTGACTTTCTCCTAGAAGAACGGACCTATGTTGGATGATTTTCCTTGAATGTTTCTCGTTAAACTTTCATTTAGGTTCTTTTTTTTTTTTTTTTTTTTTTTGAAAGACATACTGGATGTCCGGTTCAAGGTTTGACCGAGTTTTGGTAGACAATTTGGTAGCTTTTGAGGATGTTGGATTATTTCGGGATGAATGGTTTTGATAATATGACTCGATTATGTTTTGGGAAAGGAATATTGCTTTTATGAAAGTGTGCGCTAGCAATAGGCACAATACTCAATAGTATAATGGTTTTACTAAGAACCTAAAAACAAATCGTATATCTTGCGCAGTCTAAATTTACTCACTTCATAGGTTTTTGCGAACATGCCCCTCTCTATGTAAAAGGCGGTTTCTTTGGTAGCATCGCCAAACAAGTCCCCAATCGCCGGTAGCATCTTCGGCGAGTCCCAGTTTTCTCATGTAGTTTTTACAACTAGTAGCCGGGTTGTCTGGGTAGTTGTGTCGGATTGAGTCGCCTTCCCTACCATCTTGACATCTGGGTCGAAGAACGAGATCGACCGATCGACATTGTAGCCGATAGATCAATCCTCCCATTTGTGGTCGCCAATTGTTTATGGGTAAAAATCGTTTCTGCCGATTTCGGTAAAATCGGTAGATGAGTGAGAAACTGGTTCAAACCCTAAACAAATGTGCTCCACGTGAGCACTTTATAGATTCGAGAGATCAATCTGTACAAGTCCGGCCTAAACCAAGAAATGGCCGTTCCAGACTTGCTTCGGTCACAAAGTGGAGGAGAAGGGTTGATTTGGGGAGGGAAGCAAAGAAAGGTGTTGAGACCAGAATAATTCTTGGAGAGTAGTGTCTCGACTTGTATCAGAAAGTGGAAGCTTCGTAAGCTTGCAAGAGATGAAAGCTTTTTGGAGAGCTTGCAAAGTTGCCTTTTCTGAGAGTGTAGTATTTTCTCCCGACCGAGACTTGTTGTCCGGGTGGAAATAGGTAAGACCTATTTATACAAGTCGAGATTGAAATGTACCCTGGCCTCATAAAGGAAGAGAGTAAAGGGTGAAATAATGGGAGGAGGTGGTAACCGCATGGTGTTAATGGGTGAAAACGTTTTCACCATTATTTCCTCTTTTATTTGACCGCTTTATTCCTATTCACGCTTTCTTAATGTGAGCGTAGTGTACGCGCATCTTTGTGACCGCCAAACCAAAACCCTAGAAAGCATCCCCAGTTTGTGTTGATATCTCGAGTGTTGGTTGCACCTTGAGTGCAAGTGGCGCTGCTAGTGGCGCGTGTGGCATGTGCCATTGGCATGTGCGGAATGCCCTTGTTGCGGGTTGTACTTCGAGCACAAGTGGAATTGCCAGAGCTGCTAGTGGCGTGCGTGGCATGTGCCAATGGCATGTGTGGAACACCTTGGTGGTAGGTTGTACGTTGAGTGTAAGTGGCAATGCCAGAGCTGCTAGTGGCGTGTGTGGCATGTGCCAATGGCATGTGCGGAATGCCTTGGTGGTAGGTTGTACGTTGAGTGTAAGTGGCAATGCCAGAGCTGCTAGTGGCGTGTGTGGCATGTGCCAATGGCATGTGCGGAATGCCTTGGTGGTAGGTTGTACGTTGAGTGTAAGTGGCAATGCCAGAGCTGCTAGTGGCGTGTGTGGCATGTGCCAATGGCATGTACGGAATGCCTTGGTGGTAGGTTGCATGGTTTGCGAGTTAGGCTACCAGCGTGGGTTTTGGCATGTGCTAATGGCGCGTATGGCCAAGTTGGCCTAAGTTGTACGGCTTGCAAGTTAGGCTACCGGCGTGCATTAGGGGCACGGCTAGGTGATGAAGGCTACCAGCGAGCGTGTTGGCATGTGCCAATAGCAGGAGTGGCCGTTTAGGGTCGTGGCCTTGGTAGGAAAAGCTACCAGCGAGCGTGTTGGCATGTGTCAATGGCGTGCGTGGCCGTTAAGGCCGTGGCCTTGGTAGGAAAAGCTACCAGCGAGCGTGTTGGCATGTGCCAATGGCATGCGTGGCCGTTAGGGCCGTGGCCTTGGTAGGAAAAGCTACCAGCAAGCGTGTTGGCATGTGCCAATGGCATGCGTGGCCGTTAGGGCCGTGGCCTTGGTGGGAAAAGCTACCAAACGAGCGTGTTGGCATGTGCCAATGGCATGCGTGGTCGTGGCCTTGGTAGGAAAAAGCTACCTAAAGGACGCATGTTGGCATGTGCCAATGGCATGCGTGGTCGTTAGGGCCGTGGTCTTGGTAGGAAAAGCTACCGTGAGCGTGTTGGCATGTGCCAATGGCATGGCGTTGCGTGGCCTTGGTAGGAAAAGTTGACGCATGTTGGCATGTGCCAATGGCATGCGTGGTCTTAGGGCCGTAGTAGGAAAAGCTACCGGTGACGCATGTTGGCATGTGCCAATGGCATGCGTGGCCGTTAGGGCCGTGGCCTTGGTAGGAAAAGCTACAGTGACGCATGTTGGCATGTGCCAATGGCATGCGTGGCCGTTAGGGCCGTGGCCTTGTAGGAAACGCTACCAGTGACGCATGTTGGCATGTGCCAATGGCATGCGTGGCCGTTAGGGCCGTGGCCTTGGTAGGAAAAGCTACCAGTGACGCATGTTGGCATGTGCCAATGGCATGCGTGGCCGTTTGGCCTAGGTTGCATGGTTTGCAAGCCTAGGTGCGGGCGCTACTTTGGCATGGCGCGGCTAGGGCCAAGGTAAGGGTGTTTGGCTTGGCGTGGCGCGACTAGGGCCAAGGTAAGGGTGTTTGGCTTGGCGTGGCTAGTTCGGGTTAAGTGTGGCTGGCATGATTTGCCATTGGCACGGAGGTGCGGCTAGCATGGTTGGCATGCTTCGGTGCGTTTGGTATGGCCGGGCATGATTTGCCATTGGCATAGAGATGCGGCTAGCTTGGGCTAGGTGTGGCTGGCATGATTTGCCATTGGCACGGAGGTGCGGCTAGCTTGGGCTAGGTGTGGCTGGCATGATTTGCCATTGGCACGGAGGTGCGGCTAGCATGGTTGGCATGCTTCGGCGCGTTTGGTATGGCTGGCATGGAGATGCGGCTAGCTTGGGCTAGGTGTGGCTGGCATGATTTGCCATTGGCACGGAGGTGCGGCTAGCATGGTTGGCATGCTTCGGCGCGTTTGGTATGGCTGGCATGATTTGCCATTGGCATAGAGATGCGGCTAGCTTGGGCTAGGTGTGGCTGGCATGATTTGCCATTGGCACGGAGGTGCGGCTAGCATGGTTGGCATGCTTTGGCGCGTTTGGTATGGCTGGCATGGTTTGCCATTGGCATAGAGATGCGTCTAGCTCGGGCTAGGTGTGGCTGGCATGATTTGCCATTGGCACGGAGGTGAATTAGGGTTTTGTTCGTTGTAACCCTAATTTGAAAAAATACCCCCTATTAATTACTGACTACACGCATTGAATGTTCTAATAAATGTGTCACTGGTGACATTAGGTTATTTGGGGTTTTACGATTTTACCCTTTGTCTAAAAACCACCATCAACAACTTGATAAAAGGTTCGGACTTAACCAAACACAATAGGATTGCTATCAAGTAAATAGGAATTAACGTTTGTGTATTTTACTTCTAATTATAATAAAAACAATTATAATTGCGGAAATAGAAAAGTAAAAGACACAACAAGATTTTTTTAACGAGGAAACCGCAAATGCAGAAAAACCCCGGGACCTTGTCCAGAATTGAATACTCTCAGGATTAAGCCGCTATACAAAATCTAAACCAACTTTGTATAGTTGAGACCAAGCAACTAAACCTATAGTTCACCTAGTTCAGTCTGTATCCCTGCGCCTCCAACTTGCAATAAGTCACGCACTTGGAATAATTCCTTTGGTTCGTATTCAAAACAGTAAAGGAACAACAAATTTGTTCGATAACAACTCTTTTCAAACAACGTGATATGAGTTTGACAAAAGGCTCTTCCGTTTATCCCAATAAACTCCTTTGTCAGGTTCTTAGATCTTTCTCTTAACAACTACCAAAGTAATTGTCTAGACTATGCAATCAATACTTTGAATCACAAAGAATTGTATTGATGCCGATCTACTCAACTAATCAAGCAAGGTTATCACAAAGATAAACCGATTATAGTTGGATCCCCAGCCGATCAAGTTTTGTGCACACCAAAGATTATGAACTCAAATCGGAAATCTTCTTTGTCTTCAAATCTTCTTAGATCTTCAATAAACACCTGCACATAATCAACTTGAATATCTTGTGATCAATCACACACTAAACGGAGTCTATTAACAATGGATTATCACAAGACTACAAACAGTCTAAAGATCCCCGTCGAAACTTCGATCTAGTTTGAGTGAATCTTATATCAGAAGAGAAGATTCTCAAGCATAAACAAACTAGGGGCAATCAAAGTTCAACAACCGTTAGTCCTCAAATCAATCGAAAACTAAAAAAAAAACTGCAATTATCTAGTTTCCCACCAACGGTACTCGTAGAGCTTCCCTATCCCAAAGAAGTCTTTAAAATGAGCGGTCGTAAGAGATTTCGCCTAATTAGGGTACTTTACTCTCCGAATAGACGGCTCCACCAGTAATAACACAACTAGGTAGTTTTGCTGGCTCTGAGGATTGCTCGAAATGCAAACTTCAATATTTATAGACCAAGGAAGTTTGGACACCAAGGAATTTCCAAAACCGAAAATATTCTCAAGATATGCAATATATTTCCAAATTCGGTTTCCATAATTCATGGAAATGCTTTGTCCAAATATTGACCGAAATCTCAGTAGAAAATCTCCAATTAATTAATGCACATTACCAATTTTTATTTTCTAAAGATATGCATTTTAATTGCTGGAAATTAAAAGCATATAAAACTAAAAACCTTAATTAAAAGATTCTCAATTTATTTCGATCCGGGATTCTCCTTTAGCTATTAAGGAATATCTTTGAACAATAAAAGATAAGAGTTACTGCACATGTTCAAAGTATGTCGACATCTTTACTTTGTAAATCATTTTTCATATTTACAATCTTGAAACCGACTTGCCACACTTCCAAATAAGTTTAGAATTGGTTCATATGACTTCCAAGAACTATGTGATTGATTATCCTATCAAATCACCAATCATGGGTTTCACGGTTCTGCCAAAACAAGTTTCGGTTCTACCTCCATATGGGTACTAGTATCGGTCAAACTAGCTTTCCAAAGTTTGGTTGACTAGGTACTAGGATCGGTTACCACATATTTATGGTATTTATGTAACACCCCGAGTTCTGGACCAAGTTCAAACCCGTATGGATATCCGAACTCGAAGCGTTACGGGTCGGAAAGAGAATTATGCATATAACTCTTCTAATTTATTTATTACAACAAATGTAATTTAACCTTTCTAACCTGAGTTTAAACGTATGAATTCTCTTATCACCATTAACAACATTTTCAACATACATATTATTTAAAATTACATTTCAAGCAATACAATAAAACAATTCGATCACTAAGCTAATCATTCAAAACTTTCGCTGCGCCACTCTGATAAATCTGCAAGGATGTCAATTGGGGTGAGATGATGACTCAATAGAATGCATTCCCAATTCTCCAAAGATGCGCAAACATAATCATTTTATCAAGCAAAAAACATATAACAAGAACGCATTACAACTTCAACGAATCAATGATATATTCAAGAATCACAATACCTCAATATTTTCGATAACTTATCCAATCTAGAATGCAGTCTATGGGTTCACAACATTAATGGTATTATCAACAAATCATCCATTTAGGATCAACTCAACAATTCACATCAACAATATTGTTTTCAACAACTCATCCATTTAAGTAATATTGTCACCAACAAACTATGAGTTTACAATACCACAATAATTGTCAACAGGCCATTCATCAATGATTCAACACATATATTCATGCATAAATATAGTTACAGAGAAACCATGAGTTCACTAATCACCCATTTGGGATTTAACACATCAATTCACAATTCATCCGATTTTTAACTCATGAGTTCATAAAACCAATTATGTTTTCCAACAAATACTTCAATTCGTATTTCAATACTTGAGTTCATAAACCCAATAAGGTTTCCAAAAATCATTCAATAGAGATTTCAACACCCAATTCACAATTTAATATTGTCATCACAGCAAGTAACCATGAGTTCACGGTACGAAAACCTTGGTTCGTACACCCACCTATCGTTATCGGCACGGACAGCCTCCATCGATGGTCAAGAACAAAAGTTCCTATGGGGATCATACCCATTTGCTCTCGGGAATCATTACCCGTTTCATTCACAGTACGAAAACCTTGGTTCGTACACCACCTATCGTTTATCGGCACGGACAGCCGCCATCGATGGTCGGGAAACACAAGTTCCCATGGGGATCATTACCCATTTAACTCTCAGGGATCATTACCCGCCATTAACATGAAACATGTTTCATATAATGGTAAAACATGAACTCATTTCCTTTTTTATAAATCATTTTCACAAACAACACAAGCAACCATGGCTTAACAACATGAATTTCATTCAAGCATTTAATCAACCACACTAATCGCAACCACATTACATTATATGTTTCATGGTGATAACTTTATCTGATCATCCTCAAATTTTACAGGAACATTTTTGACAGATTATTATACAATACAAAATATCCAAAACTCACACCATGATAAACCAACTGAAATTGGTTCAAACAAAAGATGTTTATGAATTTATAATGACAACATAAAATCAAAATCACAGATTAGGCGAAATGTTGTTACCAAACAATTCATGATAAATTCATAACAATCTGAAATTGACCCAATAAAGTATAACAAAGAAACACAAAGAGAAAAGGGATTAAACATTCTACCTCAATTCCATTGATTCTCCAATGAATTTCCATGGTCTCCCTCTCTAAAATAAACCCTAGCCTTTTGTTCTCTAACTTGTATAATTCATTTTCTAAATATTTTGTTATAAAAACCTTAATAATACTAATCTTTATATTTCTTTTAATTGTCTTTTCATTTCCTATTCATTTTATTTACTTATTAAAATAAATATGGTGACTCTATTTCCACCCTAGTTTGTACCTTTTCTAGTCCAAACAACCCAGCAAGACTAAGGCAAAGGAACCAACCTAAATAACAAACTAAGGCGGGTATAACCCGACCCGAAACGGTAAATAAAAATACAGGGTATTACATTCGATCACCCTTAAAAGAAATTTCGTCCCGAAATTGAGAACATACCTACAGCCTAAAAATTCAAAAAAAAAAAAAAAAAAAAAATTCAATCTAGCACACAATTCATAGTCGCATGAATTACAACAAAACTATAACACAACTAATACGATGAAGCAAGCAATACACCAATCAAGTCAAACAAGTACGCTTAGCATCACATAAACATATCAAATAATTTATTTATGGTCCCATTCAAGATCTAGAGCCTAGAGCTCTGATACCAACTTGTAACACCCCGAGTTCTGGACCAAGTTCAAACCCGTATGGATATCCGAACTCGAAGCGTTACGGGTCGGAAAGAGACTTATGCATATAACTCTTCTAATTTATTTATTACAACAAATGTAATTTAACCTTTCTAACCTGAGCTTAAACGTATGAATTCTCTTATCACCATTAACAAAATTTTCAACATTCATATTATTTAAAATTACATTTCAAGCAATACAATAAAACAATTCGATCACTAAGCTAATCATTCATAACTTTATTGCGCCACTCACGATAAATCTGCAAGGATGTCAATTGGGGTGAGATGACAGCTCAATAGAATGCATTCCCAATTCTCCAAAGATGCGCAAACATAATCATTTTATCAAGCGAAAAACATATAACAAGAACGCATTACAACTTCAACGAATCAATGATATATTCAAGAATCACAATACCTCAATATTTTCGATAACTTATCCAATCTAGAATTCAGTCTATGGGTTCACAACATTAATGGTATTATCAACAAATCATCCATTTAGGATCAACTCAACAATTCACATCAACAATATTGTTTTCAACAACTCATCCATTTAAGTAATATTGTCACCAACAAACTATGAGTTTACAATACCACAATAATTGTCAACAGGCCATTCATCAATGATTCAACACATATATTCACGCATAAATATAGTTACAGAGAAACCATGAGTTCACTAATCACCCATTTGGGATTTAACACATCAATTCACAATTCATCCAGTTTTAACTCATGAGTTCATAAAACCAATTATGTTTTCCAACAAATACTTCAATTCGTATTTCAATACTTGAGTTCATAAACCCAATAAGGTTTCCAAAAATCATTCAATAGAGATTTCAACACGCAATTCACAATTTAATATTGTCATCACAGCAAGTAACCATGAGTTCACGGTACGAAAACCTTGGTTCGTACACCCACCTATCGTTATCGGCACGGACAGCCTCCATCGATGGTCAAGAACAAAAGTTCCTATGGGGATCATACCCATTTGCTCTCGGGAATCATTACCCGTTTCATTCACAAACGAAAACCTTGGTTCGTACACCACCTATCGTTTATCAAAGCACGGACACCGCCATCGATGGTCGGGAAACACAAGTTCCCATGGGGATCATTACCCATTTAACTCTCTGGATCATTACCCGCCATTAACATGAAACATGTTTCATATAATGGTAAAACATGAACTCATTTCCTTTTTATAAATCATTTTCACAAACAACACAAGCAACCATGGCTTAACAACATGAATTTCATTTAAGCATTTAATCAACCACACTAACTGCAACCACATTACATTATATGTTTCATGGTGATAACTTTATCTGATCATCCTCAAATTTTACAGGAACATTTTTGACAAATTATTATACAACATATCCAAAATTCACACCAAACCAACGGTTCAAACAAAAGATGTTGAATTTATAATGACAACATAAAAACTGGGCAGATTACATGTTGTTACCAAACAATTCATGATAAATTCATAACAATCTGAAATTGACCCAATCCAAAGCACACTGAAAGATAAGATGTTTATCTACAATTTTTATTAAGACCTCAAATCCTTTTAATACTATTAAGACGTCCTAAGAACATCAAAATCACAGCAAGGCGAAACTGTCCAGAAATTCAAAAACTATCATCCAATTTCAAACAAAGTTTCAACGGTGAATATACGGTGGAATACTCTCAAATTTTAACTAGAGATACCCAATCATGTTATGTACCAATAATAGAAGTCTGATCATCAATAATACGTATCAAATTAAATAGACAAATTTCAGAACCCTAATAATATAAGAGTAAACAAAATGGAAAACAAAGTATAACAAAGAAACACAAAGAGAAAAGGGATTAAACATTCTACCTCAATTCCATTGATTCTCCAATGAATTTCCATGGTCTCCCTCTCTAAAATAAACCCTAGCCTTTTGTTCTCTAACTTGTATAATTCATTTTCTAAACATTTTGTTATAAAAACCTTAATAATACTAATATTTATATTTCTTTAATTGTCTTTTCATTTCCTATTCATTTTATTTACTTATTAAAATAAATTTGGTGACTCTATTTCCACCCTAGTTTGTACCTTTTCTAGTCCAAACAACCCAGCAAGACTAAGGCAAAGGAACCAACCTAAATAACAAACTAAGGCGGGTATAACCCGACCCTAAACGGTAAATAAAAATACAGGGTGTTACATTCGATCACCCTTAAAAGAAATTTCGTCCCGAAATTGAGAACATACCTACAGCCTAAAAATTCAAAAAAAAAAAAAAAAATTCAATCTAGCACACAATTCATAGTCGCATGAATTACAACAAAACTATAACACAACTAATACGATGAAGCAAGCAATACACCAATCAAGTCAAACAAGTACGCTTAGCATCACATAAACATATCAAATAATTTATTTATGGTCCCATTCAAGATCTAAAGCCTAGAGCTCTGATACCAACTTGTAACACCCCGAGTTCTGGACCAAGTTCAAACCCGTATGGATATCCGAACTCGAAGCGTTACGGGTCGGAAAGAGACTTATGCATATAACACTTCCAATTTATTTATTACAACAAATGTAATTTAACCTTTCTAACCTGAGTTTAAACGTATGAATTCTCTTATCACCATTAACAACATTTTCAACATACATATTATTTAAAATTACATTTCAAGCAATACAATAAAACAATTCGATCACTAAGCTAATCATTCATAACTTTCGCTGCGCCACTCTGATAAATCTGCAAGGTTGTCAATTGGGGTGAGATGTGACTCAATAGAATGCATTCCCAATTCTCCAAAGATGCGCAAACATAATCATTTTATCAAGCAAAAAACATATAACAAGAACGCATTACAACTTCAACTAATCAATGATATATTCAAGAATCACAATACCGCAATATTTTCGATAACTTATCCAATCTAGAATTCAGTCTATGGGTTCACAACATTAATGGTATTATCAACAAATCATCCATTTAGGATCAACTCAACAATTCACATCAACAATATTGTTTTCAACAACTCATCCATTTACGTAATATTGTCACCAACAAATTATGAGTTTACAATACCACAATAATTGTCAACAGGCCATTCATCAATGATTCAACACATATATTCACGCATAAATATAGTTACAGATAAACCATGAGTTCACTAATCACCCATTTGGGATTTAACACATCAATTCACAATTCATCCAGTTTTAACTCATGAGTTCATAAAACCAATTATGTTTTCCAACAAATACTTCAATTCGTATTTCAATACTTGAGTTCATAAACCCAATAAGGTTTCCAAAAATCATTCAATAGAGATTTCAACACCCAATTCACAATTTAATATTGTCATCACATCAAGTAACCATGAGTTCACGGTACGAAAAACTTGGTTCGTACACCCACTTATCGTTATCGGCACAGACAGCCTCCATCGATGGTCAGGAACAAAAGTTCCTATGGGGATCATACCCATTTGCTCTCGGGAATTATTACCCGTTTCATTCACAGTACGAAAACCTTGGTTCGTACACCACCTATCGTTTATCGGCACGGATGACCGCCATCGATGGTCGGGAAACACAAGTTCCCATGGGGATCATTACCCATTTAACTCTGGGATCATTACCCGCCATTAACATGAAACATGTTTCATATAATGGTAAAACATGAACTCATTTCCTTTTTATAAATCATTTTCACAAACAACACAAGCAACCATGGCTTAACAACATGAATTTCATTCAAGCAATTAATCAACCACACTAACTGCAACCACATTACATTATATGTTTCATGGTGATAACTTTATCTGATCATCCTCAAATTTTACAGGAACATTTTTGACAAATTATTATACAACATATCCAAAATTCACACCAAACCAACGGTTCAAACAAAAGATGTTGAATTTATAATGACAACATAAAAACTGGGCAGATTACATGTTGTTACCAAACAATTCATGATAAATTCATAACAATCTGAAATTGACCCAATCCAAAGCACACTGAAAGATAAGATGTTTATCTACAATTTTTATTAAGACCTCAAATCCTTTTAATACTATTAACACGTCCTAAGAACATCAAAATCACAGCAAGGCGAAACTGTCCAGAAATTCAAAAACTATCATCCAATTTCAAACAAAGTTTCAACGGTGAATATACGGTGGAATACTCTCAAATTTTAACTAGAGATACCCAATCATGTTATGTACCAATAATAGAAGTCTGATCATCAATAATATGTATCAAATTAAATAGAAAAATTTCAGAACCCTAATGATATAAGAGTAAACAAAATGGAAAACAAAGTATAACAAAGAAACACAAAGAGAAAAGGGATTAAACATTCTACCTCAATTCCATTGATTCTCCAATGAATTTCCATGGTCTCCCTCTCTAAAATAAACCCTAGCCTTTTGTTCTCTAACTTGTATAATTCATTTTCTAAACATTTTGTTATAAAAACCTTAATAATACTAATATTTATATTTCTTTTAATTGTCTTTTCATTTCCTATTCATTTTATTTACTTATTAAAATAAATTTGGTGACTCTATTTCCACCCTAGTTTGTAGCTTTTCTAGTCCAAACAACCCAGCAAGACTAAGGCAAAGGAACCAACCTAAATAACAAACTAAGGCGGGTATAACCCGACCTGAAACGGTAAATAAAAATACAGGGTATTACATTCGATCACCCTTAAAAGAAATTTCGTCCCGAAATTGAGAACATACCTACAGCCTAAAAATTCAAAAAAAAAAAAAAAAAAAATTCAATCTAGCACACAATTCATAGTCGCATGAATTACAACAAAACTATAACACAACTAATACGATGAAGCAAGCAATACACCATTCAAGTCAAACAAGTACGCTTAGCATCACATAAACATATCAAATAATTTATTTATGGTCCCATTCAAGATCTAAAGCCTAGAGCTCTGATACCAACTTGTAACACCCCGAGTTCTGGACCAAGTTCAAACCCGTATGGATATCCGAACTCGAAGCGTTATGGGTCGGAAAGAGATTTATGCATATAACTCTTCTAATTTATTTATTACAACAAATGTAATTTAACCTTTCTAACCTGAGTTTAAACGTATGAATTCTCTTATCACCATTAACAACATTTTCAACATACATATTATTTAAAATTACATTTCAAGCAATACAATAAAACAATTCGATCACTAAGCTAATCATTCATAACTTTCGCTGCGCCACTCTGATAAATCTGCAAGGATGTCAATTGGGGTGAGATGACAGCTCAATAGAATGCATTCCCAATTCTCCAAAGATGCGCAAACATAATCATTTTATCAAGCAAAAAACATAAAACAAGAACGCATTACAACTTCAACGAATCAATGATATATTCAAGAATCACAATACCTCAATATTTTCGATAACTTATCCAATCTAGAATTCAGTCTATGGGTTCACAACATTAATGGTATTATCAACAAATCATCCATTTAGGATCAACTCAACAATTCACATCAACAATATTGTTTTCAACAACTCATCCATTTAAGTAATATTGTCACCAACAAACTATGAGTTTACAATACCACTATAATTGTCAACGGGCCATTCATCAATGATTCAACACATATATTCACGCATAAAATATAGTTACAGAGAAACCATGAGTTCACTAATCACCCATTTGGGATTTAACACATCAATTCACAATTCATCCAGTTTTAACTCATGAGTTCATAAAACCAATTATGTTTTCCAACAAATACTTCAATTCGTATTTCAATACTTGAGTTCATAAACCCAATAAGGTTTCCAAAAATCATTCAATAGAGATTTCAACACACAATTCACAATTTAATATTGTCAACACAGCAAGTAACCATGAGTTCACGGTACGAAAACCTTGGTTCGTACACCCACCTATCGTTATCGGCACGGACAACCTCCATCGATGGTCAGGACCAAAAGTTCCTATGGGGATCATACCCATTTGCTCTCGGGAATCATTACCCGTTTCATTCACAAGATTTAAAACCTTGGTTCGTACACCACCTATCGTTTATCTCACGATGGACTGCCGCCATCGATGGTCGGGAAACACAAGTTCCCATGGGGATCATTACCCATTTAACTCTCGGGGATCATTACCCGCCATTAACATGAAACATGTTTCATATAATGGTAAAACATGAACTCATTTCCTTTTTATAAATCATTTTCACAAACAATACAAGCAACCATGGCTTAACAACATGAATTTCATTCAAGCATTTAATCAACCACACTAACTGCAACCACATTACATTATATGTTTCATGGTGATAACTTTATCTGATCATCCTCAAATTTTACAGGAACATTTTTGACAAATTATTATACAACATATCCAAAATTCACACCAAACCAATGGTTCAAACAAAAGATGTTGAATTTATAATGACAACATAAAAACTGGGCAGATTACATGTTGTTACCAAACAATTCATGATAAATTCATAACAATCTGAAATTGACCCAATCCAAAGCACACTGAAAGATAAGATGTTTATCTACAACTTTTATTAAGACCTCAAATCCTTTTAATACCATTAAGACTTCCTAAGAACATCAAAATCACAGCAAGGCGAAACTATCAAGAAATTCAAAAACTATCACCCAATTTCAAACAAAGTTTCAACGGTGAATATACGGTGGAATACTCTCAAATTTTAACTAGAGATACCCAATCATGTTATGTACCAATAATAGAAGTCTGATCATCAATAATATGTATCAAATTAAATAGACAAATTTCAGAACCCTAATGATATAAGAATAAACAAAATGGAAAACAAAGTATAACAAAGAAACACAAAGAGAAAAGGGATTAAACATTCTACCTCAATTCCATTGATTCTCCAATGAATTTCCATGGTCTCCCTCTCTAAAGTAAACCCTAGCCTTTTGTTCTCTAACTTGTATAATTCATTTTCTAAACATTTTGTTATAAAAACCTTAATAATACTAATATTTATATTTCTTTTAATTGTCTTTTCATTTCCTATTCATTTTATTTACTTATTAAAATAAATTTGGTGACTCTATTTCCACCCTAGTTTGTAGCTTTTCTAGTCCAAACAACCCAGCAAGACTAAGGCAAAGGAACCAACCTAAATAACAAACTAAGGCGGGTATAACCCGACCCGAAACGGTAAATAAAAATACAGGGTATTACATTCGATCACCTTAAAAGAAATTTCGTCCCTAAATTTAGAACATACCTACAACCTAAAAATTCAAAAAAAAAAAAAAAAAAAAAACAATTCAATCTAGCACACAATTCATAGTCACATGAATTACAACAAAACTATAACACAACTAATACGATGAAGCAAGCAATACACCAATCAAGTCAAACAAGTACGCTTAAGCATCACATAAACATATCAAATAATTTATTTATGGTCCCATTCAAGATCTAAAGCCTAGAGCTGCGATACCAACTTGTAACACCCCGAGTTCTGGACCAAGTTCAAACACGTATGGATATCCGAACTCGAAGCGTTATGGGTCGGAAAGAGATTTATGCATATAACTCTTCTAATTTATTTATTACAACAAATGTAATTTAACCTTTCTAACCTGAGTTTAAACGTATGAATTCTCTTATCACCATTAACAACATTTTCAACATACATATTATTTAAAATTACATTTCAAGCAATACAATAAAACAATTCGATCACTAAGCTAATCATTCATAACTTTCGCTGCGCCACTCTGATAAATCAAGGATGTCAATTGGGGTGAGATGACAGCTCAATAGAATGCATTCCCAATTCTCCAAAGATGCGCAAACATAATCATTTTATCAAGCAAAAACATATAACAAGAACGCATTACAACTTCAACGAATCAATGATATATTCAAGAATCACAATACCTCAATATTTTCGATAACTTATCCAATCTAGAATTTGGTCTATGGGTTCACAACATTAATGGTATTATCAACAAATCATCCATTTAGGATCAACTCAACAATTCACATCAACAATATTGTTTTCAACAACTCATCCATTTAAGTAATATTGTCACCAACAAACTATGAGTTTACAATACCACAATAATTGTCAACGGGCCATTCATCAATGATTCAACACATATATTCACGCATAAAATATAGTTACGGAGAAACCATGAGTTCACTAATCACCCATTTGGGATTTAACACATCAATTCACAATTCATCCAAGTTTTTAACTCATGAGTTCATAAAACCAATTATGTTTTCCAACAAATACTTCAATTCGTATTTCAATACTTGAGTTCATAAACCCAATAAGGTTTCCAAAATCATTCAATAGAGATTTCAACACACAATTCACAATTTAATATTGTCAACACAGCAAGTAACCATGAGTTCCGCAGACGAAAACCTTGGTTCGTACACCCACCTATCGTTATCGGGCATCGGACAACCTCCATCGATGGTCGGGACCAAAAGTTCCTATGGGGATCATACCCATTTGCTCTCGGAATCATTACCCGTTTCATTCACAGTAAAGACGAAAACCTTGGTTCGTACACCACCTATCGTTTATCAATCTTGATGACCGTAACATGATGGTCTGAAACACAAGTTCCCATGGGGATCATTACCTATTTAACTCTCGGGGATCATTACCCGCCATTAACATGAAACATGTTTCATATAATGGTAAAACATGAACTCATTTCCTTTTTATAAATCATTTTCACAAACAACACAAGCAACCATGGCTTAACAACATGAATTTCATTCAAGCATTTAATTAACCACACTAACTGCAACCACATTACATTATATGTTTCATGGTGATAACTTTATCTGATCATCCTCAAATTTTACAGGAACATTTTTGACAAATTATTATACAACATATCCAAAATTCACCAAACCAATGGTTCAAACAAAAGATGTTGAATTTATAATGACAACATAAAAACTGGGCAGATTACATGTTGTTACCAAAGAATTCATGATAAATTCATAACAATCTGAAATTGACCCAATCCAAAGCACACTGAAAGATAAGATGTTTATCTACAACTTTTATTAAGACCTCAAATCCTTTTAATACCATTAAGACTTCCTAAGAACATCAAAATCACAACAAGACGAAACTATCCAGAAATTCAAAACCTATCACCCAATTTCAAACAAAGTTTCAACGGTGAATATACGGTGGAATACTCTTAAATTTTAACTAGAGACACCCAATCATGTTATGTACCAATAATAGAAGTCTGATCATCAATAATATGTATCAAATTAAATAGACAAATTTCAGAACCCTAATGATATAAGAATAAACAAAATGGAAAACAAAGTATAACAAAGAAACACAAAGAGAAATGGATTAAACATTCTACCTCAATTCCATTGATTCTCCAATGAATTTCCATGGTCTCCTCTCTAAAGTAAACCCTAGCCTTTTGTTATCTAAATTGTATAATTCATTTTCTAAACATTTTGTTATAAAAACCTTAATAATACTAATATTTATATTTCTTTTAATTGTCTTTTCATTTCCTATTCATTTTATTTACTTATTAAAATAAATTTGGTGACTCTATTTCCACCCTAGTTTGTAGCTTTTATAGTCCAAACAACCCAGCAAGACTAAGGCAAAGGAACCAACCTAAATAACAAACTAAGGCGGGTATAACCCGACCCGAAACGGTAAATAAAAATACAGGGTATTACAATTTAACTTGCAATCTGTTGCACAAGTCATAGGATCGGTTACCAATAACTAAGACTTGTTGCACCTCTTACAAGGATCGATTCCACACACTTGTGATCGGTTGCACCTCTTACTATGATCGGTTCCCCAATGTCTAGAGTTGGTCATACCAATTACAACATATCAATCATACCATCTCAGGTGATTACTTAAGATCGGTTTCACTAATAAAATTCATTCCAATACAAAAGTCAGGCCTTGTGAATAGTTTTACCAAGATACATAAATATGAGCGGTTATACTAAACACACATATTGGTAATCCAAAGATTTGCAATGAATAACAATCTTAATAGGCCTAGTGATTTCCATTTCGATTCACAAAACAAGTTTGGCGAACTGTAATTCCTTAAACAGAATGTAAAATATTGTTTCCTAGGACGAAATCTTCACTCATACCCATACATAATCACAATAGAATTCATACGATTATGTGATGTCTTATATACGAAGTTCAAAGATAAACGTTATACTTCGTATTGTAATTCCTTAATACTATGTCTAACTAGAGTATAATCATTCTGAAACTTCGCAATTATGTTTTCAATATGCACGACTTGAAAGATATGTTAGGAATGAAACAAATCAAGTCAAATATTACTAACCTCAAGAGGAAGGATGATGTAAAATAGATTTGTAGCCCTTTACTTCTTCACATTCTTCAAGTCTTCACGTAATACTTGTAAGTCTCATATCCTAATAACTTTCTAGTTAACCTATACGAAGTTGACTCTAGTAAATAATCAAGCGACTCTTTAAATGAGTTTTGGTTCACTAAAATATGACAACCAAACTTGACATACCAACGCTTGGTGTGTCAACCGAGCAATGCTCTAACATAAATAATCAGAAAAGATGAGACCCATTTTTTTATGAGAGTGACCAAAAAGACAAGGGAAGGTTTCAGTTTTATGTTTGCTTAGGAGCATCTGCTTTTAATTTGTAGGGAAAAGTTGAGATAATCAATGTAACATCTTTACTTTGAACGCTTTACCCCAACCTCCCAATATAATCTTGTATCTACCCATCTTCCTTTTATAACTTCTCTTGTCTCTTTGTTGATTTACACCCCTAACTATCTTTCTTTGATCCACCTTTACTTCTCTATTGTAATGACCCAATTTATTCATGGAGTACTTGTAACCAACCAGATGAGGGGGGACTTCCTCACTGATAGAGAGTATTTTTATCTCAATAACCTGTCCACTCGAATGTTCATCCACCCTATGGCATAGAGACCGCTCATGCCTCCTTTTTGACGCACTTCATGATGTTCATCAACTGTATGGAAAATTTTTCGATGATGATGATAATGATTACTATACAGATATCTATGCTCATGAAACTCTTGTTCCTCATTCTCCTGGCATTGTGACTGATGTTGCTTTTGGTCATACCGCTTTCAATTTCTCCCAAGAAGCTCATACCTCTCACACAAGGTAGTTAATATCGTGTATCGGTATCGTATCGGTCGGGTCCTATACACCTATACAAATGATAATATCTGTTTTATAGGCGATATACATCATTAGGATTTTTTTAATATTTAATATTTATCAAACAAAAATAAATATTGATATAACCATAATAAAAATAATAATTGTAGTAAACATACTTCAACCTTACAAAATAAGAGCCGGTTGATTAGAGCCTTATACTATCAACAACGAAACCAAACATTGAATGTGCATTAGCCCATCAACATCACATTTATAGTAATTACATCCACCATAATCATATATGAAGTTACCAAAATTAGTGGAGTTACTTTCTTGAACTAAAAGTTCAAGAAATCATAATCAAAAGACAAATTACATTATTGATATATCAATGTACAAGTGAAACCTATATTATCAGTGTACAAGTGAAACCGATATATCGATCCGTACAGGACGATACACGTGTTTGTGTACAAGTGAAACCGATATATCGACCCGTACAGGACGATACACGTGTTTTTATCGTTTATCCTTCGTATCGCCGATATTTTCAATATCGTACCGATTTTTTCCGATATCCTATAAAAACCTTTAATATCGGCATGTACAACCGATATTGACTACCTTGCTCTCACACTGATCATGCAACTGACTCCAGCAAGTTGAGAAATATATCTGATTCTGTCGAGACTTGTTATGATACCAAAGTTATTTCTATAAGTGGTGAATCCGTTAATGGTGTCCAACTGATGGTTCATGGGGGTGATCATGATGTTGTTGGTGCAGATGGTGGACGAGTTATTGAACCTAATTCATATCCAAAGGAGTTTGATGTAGTGGTGATCACGTATAGTAATGATGAATCTTGATATTGCTGGTTGAATTGGGAAACTCTTTGTTTCCTTTTCCTTTTTACTTTTCTTGTACTGAACCTGAATTATTTATTCTTTTTTGGTCTCTTTCCTTTATTTTCTTTCTGTATTGTCTTTACTTATCATGTTGAGAAGCACAACAAACCGATTCACACTTTCACAAATCCACAAGAATTAGAATCAGAATCACAACCAACCGAATCACTAACTAACTGACAGAATCCCACTCCATAGAATCACTAACAAGAATCACTAAGAAGAGTTTAAAACGATCATTTAACATTATTATTTTTATAGGAAGAATGAGAAGTTCAACGCACATTAATGCCAACCTACAACATTATCTAACACGCCTTGTTTAAAATTGTATTTTTATCATAGTGTAATAAACATATAAAAACCAATTGGGTAACCGTAATAAATTTATAAAAAAAATATTACTCCTCGTCCCTAAATAGATGACCTATTCATCTTAAAATTTTGTCCCTACTAATAGATGACCTATTTTACTAAGCAAGGGGATGTATTTCTAAAACTATCCTTTTAATTGATTATTGTTAGCATAAGAAATATGTATGATTTGATATCCATGTTTATATTCCTTACGTTTGGGTTTTAAAATGCTTTTTAATGGTATGAAGTTTACGAATATCCGTAGTATAGTTTGAGAGATAGCTCGGTTGAACCCACCAAGCATTGGTATGTCAAGTTTGGTTCATATTTTAGTGAATCAAAACTCATGTAAGAGTCACTTGATTATGTACTAGAGACAACTTCGTATAGGTTGGAATAGAAAGTCTAGGATTATGAGACATACAAGTATTACTCAAGACCAAGAATGTGAAGAAGTAATGAACTACAATGACGACATCATCCTTCCTCTTGAGTTTAGTAATATTGACTTGAACTATTTCATTCCTAACGTATCTTTCAAGTCGTGTTATATTGAAATATAACTGCGAAGATGTAAATGATTACTTTACTCTAGTAGTAAGACATGATCATATGATTATAGTGTTAAGGAATTAGACTACGAAGTATAACGCTTATCTTTTGAACTTCGTAGATATAACATCGACATAATCGTATGAATGCTATTGTGATTATGTGTATGGGTAAAGGTGAAGATTTCATCCTAGGAAACAATGTTTACATTTGTTTAAAGGAAGTACATTCATGAACTTATTTTATGAATCGAAAGGGAAATCGCTAGGCTTATTGGTATTGTTATTCATTGCATATCTTTGGATTACCAATACGTGTGAGTTATTAGAAACGATCATAAATTGTTATGTATCTTGGTGTAACTGATCACAGTGCCTGACTTATGATTTGGTATGACTAGTTTTTATTAATTAGTGTAACCGATCCTAGGTAAATCACCTGAGATGGTATGATCGATATTTGTAATTGGTGTGACTGATCCTAGTAAGTGGTGTGACCGATCACAAAAGAATTGTATAATTGATCCTTGTAATTGGTGCAATCGGTCCTAGTAATTGGTGTAACCGATCCTAGTGACTTGTGTGACTGATCACAAGCAATACCATGAGTATATGGTAATCGGTCCACAGTAATTGCGTAACCGATCCCCAGTAATCGACGTAATCGGTCATGGTAACTTGTGTGTTCGATCACAAGTAATCCATATTAAGGTATAACCGATCCCAGTGATTGGTAGAACCGATTGAACCCATGATTGTGATTTGATATTTGATCAATCACATAGTTGTCTTGGAATACAGATGAACCAATTTTAAACTTGTTTGGAAGTATGGTATAATCGATTCCAAGATTGTAAATATGAAAGAGGATTTACAAAGAAAAGATGTCAACATACTTTGAACACGAACAATAACTCTTATCTTTTATTGTTCAAAGTTATTCCTTAATTACTCAAGGAGATCCGATATTCTAAATAAATTAAGAATCTTTTAATTAAGGTGTTAATTTTATATGCTTTAATTACCAATTAAATTAAATGCATATCTCTAGAGAATAAAAATTAGTAATGTGCATTTACTAATTGGAGATTTTCTATTGAGAGATTTGAGAAAATATTGGACAAAGCATTTCCAGAATTATGAAAACCGATTTTGGGCATTTATTGCATATCTTAAGAATAATTAGGGTTTTGGAAATTCCTTGGTGTCCAAACATCCTTAGTCTATAAATACCTAAGTTTCCATTTCTAGCAAACTATCCTAAAAGCCGACAAACTTCATCTTTTTGTTGTTTCGGTGGAGCCGTCTATCCCGGGAGAGGAAAGTACCCTAATTAGGCGAAATCTCTTACGCACCGCTCATTTCAAGACTTATGTGGGATCAAGAAGCTCTTGAAAGTACCGTTGGTGGGAAACTAGATAATTGTATTTTATTAGTTTTTGATTGATTTGATTGACTAACGGTTGTTGAACTTTGATTGCACCTAGTTTGTTTATTCTTGAGAATCTTCTCCGATATAAGATACACTCAAACTAGATCGAAATGTCGCAGCGAGATCTTTAGAACTGTTTGTAGATCTAAAGACATCTTGTGATAATCCATTGTTAATGAGACTCCGTTCGTGCGTGATTGATCACAAGAGATTCTAGTGGTGTTGTGCAGGTTTAATTGAAGATTAAAGAAGATTTGAGTAAAAGATGATTGAAAGTACTGTGCATTGACCAACTAACCATAAAAGAACGAATGAAGTAATTCCACAAAGATGCAGTCCAACTGCAATGAAAAAAGATGATCCATGTCTTCATCAAGAGAGTTACAAAGAAACACAAAAGAATGAATCTCCACCCTCGATTATGCAACGTTGTCCTGGTTGGAATAGACCTGTGTAGCGCAGCCTAGCATAAAAACTTGACTTTAGGAGGAGCTTGTTTACACTTCTTCAGCACTGAGAAATTAGCAGTATGGTCAGGAGTTGTGATCAACCGACCGAACAATCCTTAATCGTAAAATTACCTCGTGACAAAGATCTTCCATCCCATTATTCAAGACTACGACTTTTGTATCATGCCTTATTTCTAGAAAATCAATCCTCTCTCGCACGATTTAGTTCTCTACTAAAAATCAATCTCATGTTAACACCAGAATATCCTCCACAGTTGCATTCTTTTGAGTACTCAGCTTAAACAGATGAGGATATTTATCTTTTAGAGCTATCTTACATCCACCAATCCCACCAAAACGAACTCTCCTCCCATCTCCTAATCGGATAGTTGAAACGTCATAGAAATCTCGAGATTTCGCTATCTCCAACCACATGCTTATCCATGTGACATCATTAGTAAGCAAAGGAACTAAACACTCTTCATCAGCACTCGTATTTACACAAATTATCCTCCTCCACAATGCATGCTTCTCCCTAGCATAACGCCAATGCCATTTAGCCAACAAAGCTTTGTTAACCAGTCTTAAATTCCGAATACCCTAGCCACCATTCTCTTTTAAATTACATATCTTTAACCAAGAGACCCAGCTCTTTGATCACCGTCCTCGCCCCATAAGAAGCGTCACATAATTGTGTTCAATTCCTTTTCAACAGCCATAGGAAGAATCAGCAGAGACATAAAATAAGTGGCGATGCTCTCCAATGCTAATCAGGGTTATTCTACCCGCTTTGTTAAGAAAAACTCTCTTCCAAGGTGCAAGTTTCTTCTTCATCTTCTGATTTACAACATCCCATACTGCCTTATTTCTCCTCAATGCGCCGATTGGCATACCTAGATATATAGGTAATAGGAAGTTCATCAACCTTGCTCCCTAACTCTAACGCCAAGTCACCCACCACATCATCTAGACCTATACTTGTGATTGAACATTTATCTAAATTCAATTTAAGTCCAGTGAGAACCTCAAAAATCATTAAAAGAACAAGCAAATTTCTAACCTCTTTTTTAGAAGCATTAAGCATTAAAATCGTGTCGTCTGCAAATTGTAGGTGAGTTACCATAGTTCCGCCTTCTTTCACTTGGAACCCAGTTATTAAACCTTATGCTTAGCATCATCAACTAGCAAAGATAAAATTTCAACCACCAACAAGAACACTAATGTTGATAAAGGATCACCCTGCCGAACACCTTTAGATGGCTTAATTCTATCAGTAGCTACTCCATTTACCAACACCGAGAATTGAGCTTCAGTTACGCACCACCTAATCCACCTGATCCATTTTTCACCAAAGCCATTTTTCTGCAAAATAGTAAATAAAGAAGGCCAGTTGACATTATCAAATGCCTTTTCCATGTCAATTTTACACAAAATACCCAGATTTTTCTGTTTTATTCTACTATCAATACATTCATTTGCCACCAGAATGCCATCCAGAATCTGTTTCTGCCTCACAAAAGCACCCTGAGAACTTGAAATAAGCTGCGGCATAACAACTTTCATTCTTTCAGCCAACACCTTAGAAATTACTTTATAAAAACTACTAATAAGGCTAAGAGGCCTGTAGTCTTTTGTAGTTAAAGAATCTTCTTTCTTAGGAATTAATCTGATGAATGATGTATTCAGTCGCCAATCCGCCCTACCTTCAGAATGAAAAGCTTTTAGCGCCAGCATTATATCACCCTTTAAAATATCCCAGCAGCACTTGTAAAACTCCATGTTAAAACCATCCGGTCCAGGTGCTTTATTTGCACTACAACATTTGATTGCTTTAAGCACCTCATCCTCATAGAAGTCACGTTCCTGCCATACTTTCTGTGCATCATCAATAGTTTTAAAATCGAAATTATCAAAATGAGGAGTCACTGAAGAAGAGGCAGTGAAAAGATTAGAGTAATACTGCTTGATTTCATTTTTTATAGTGTCCTGATTGAAAACATCAACACCTCCAATCACCAATTTCGAAATACAATTTCTCCTCCTTTTAGCTGATGCAATTCTATGAAAGTAGCATGTATTCTTGTCACCCTCCATAAAACCCCTCACTTTCGCTGCTTGATACGCCTGCCTTGCTTTTGTAATCACTAGCTCATTTAAATGCCTCAAGACCTTTGTTCTCTCCTCTAGCTCAATATCCGTTAAAGGATTAGATTCTTCCAAGAGATTCAATCTATTATCATTACTGTTCAACTCCTCCTCCCTGCTTCTCGTACCACCATAAGTAGCTTTACTCCAACTCTTCAAGAAAATTTTTAAGTTTTGCAACTTTCTAAAGAAAACATAACTGGGAGTTCCTGTATATACCATAGATTTCCACCATAATTCCACATTTTTGTAAAATTCCGGATGAATTAACCAATGATTCTCAACTCTGAAAGAAGATTGAACCCTAAAATTTGGACTCAAATCCAATAGGACTGGATTATGATCCGATATAGTGCGAACCAAAACAGTTTGTAACGCCGCACATCAAAAAGATAGCATATCAGAAATCTATCCAGGCGATAAAGAATAGGATATGCTTTCTTATTAGACCACGTGAAAGCACCACCATTAAGGGGAAGATCAACCAATTCCTACATATTGATAAAATCATTAATGAAACCCATATTTCTTACATCAGCTTCTCCTTTATTACGCTCTGCATCACACCTGACAGCGTAAAAATCTCCCATCACGCACCACGCAACATCCCTCCAACTCCTGATATCAGCAATATCTCTCCAAAACTCCTCCCTTAGATTGTATTCACACGGAGAATAAACATTCGAGGCTATAAAAGAAAACCCTGTAATCTTACATGTCAAGTTAACTGAGATAGAGTTGTATCCCATCCTGATATCCAATTTCTCAAACTTGGTTGTATCCCAGATAGTTAGCAAACCACCGTTGTTACCATTTACACCTTAGCACGGAAGAAATGCCCAATCAAATTCCGAGTCAAACCAAAATTGCCGCACAAATCACTGAGTCATATTACTAATTTTTGTTTCCTGAATAGAACAAATAGCGCATCTATGAACAACAATTAAGTCTCTGACAACAATTTATTTCTCGTATGAGTTAAGACCTCTAATGTTCCAAGAGATAAATTTAGTCTCCATTAGTGCAATTAACTTCCCTTGGTTCTAGCTCGTCTCCACCTCCATTGGGGCTCATCATCTCACTTGAACTTACATCTTCCATATCTTCATTGATATCCTTAGAAGATTCTGAATCATTAGATTCAGATCTATCTTGTGCCTTGCTCCCCTCTGCAATTGCTCTATATCTAGCTCTGTACTTACATAAGATTTCTTCAATAACTCCCTTTGCATAGAGTTCATATTTTGAAGTAATACCACCAAGTTTACAGCAGAGTTCAAAAACCATCATAGAAGTAGAAAAGATGACTTCAGTAGAGTCAACATTCTTCCCCTGAAGTTCACCCAAATTAATGAACCAAACCTGGAGCACAACCACTCGCACACTGTAAACTATCCACCATAGGATCAACCTGACTTTCACGCACAACCAATTGCAGTTCGTCAGCCGCAAGTGAGGAAATAAACCTTTTGTTTGAGTTAGAGTCAACAAGCTCTCATGTAAAAATGGGTACATCACCTTCACTTCCATTCTTACTAGGAGATGTTATGACAACAGATTTTGATATATCCTCAACATGGCTGGGAACCCCATCTTCACATACAATTACACGTTGAGATCCATCAGCCTCTGCATATAGAAGACTATCAATCAACTCAAATCTAGTTGATAAGGGAACCTCACCTACACATCCTTCATCATCTAGAATTTGAAATTTATTGACAGTAGAGACAATAAATCTATCCTGAGAGCAAAACCCCCTTTCATTGCTTTCAAACACAGAATTATTAATCCATCTCTCTGAGATTATATTTGAGTGAGCCCATCGTCAGCCAAATCTCTAGAGCCAGCAAAAGAATTTTCACCCCCTTGAAAATCTTTCTCTGGTGGCAAGTTAGCTGTAACCATCGGGTTAGTCTGTGAGGTAGACTTGTTTCCCAATCCAAGGATTGAGTCTGTACCACTATGGAGCATATTCAACTCGCCTGTGACCATATTGTGAGCTGGCACCAAGTCATCCTTAGATGAAGGAGTAAGTTTAGAAATCTGTTGTACGTCAAAGTCATTAACCAACTTGATATACTCCTCCATTGGTTCCCAAATCTTATGATTGAATTTGAAATCCCATTCAACCGTAAATGCCTATTTATGGTCTCTATCTTCCACCACAAAAACTGCCGGAATATCAGCACAATTTCCTCTGAAGGATATTCTGAAAAATTTTGAATTCCCGGGCTTTAGAGAACTAGTTGCGATCTCAATCAATCCAACCTAACGAATCTCCAATGGACCTGAACATCTTTGAATTCCAAAATCTTCTTGGAACACCACGAATTTTTAACCATTTTCCAAGCTTAGTCATAGCCTGAATTGGAATAATATTATCGTGTGGCTAAGCAGTCCATTCTGACATTAATTCCTTTTTAGAAGTTGTCTTGTCAGATCTGAAGTCCTTCTTAGTAGAGATTTGTTCCTTCTCACAGCATTGCGTAATGTGAACAACAATGTTGTCCACTAATATCTTCCTTGGCTTCCACAACTCGATCCAATAATCCTTGTCCAGTACCACTCTAGCATTTTATGCATCAATAATTTGCAGATCGATAAAAGACTCCCATTTCATTTGAAGTCTTATCTCCCTTGCTAAGCCTTGCCATCTAATTAATGAATCCATCAACTCTGATCCAGCCCACAAATGGTTTATGATGAACCTCTTTCAAAGGTAATGCCGAGTTAAAGTCCGAGTTAACCGGAATTGGCTGTGTTATCTTCCTTAGAAAATTATTCTCTTTAATAAACTATGAATCTCCTTGCACAGCAATGCCCAGTAAAAGCTGTTTTCTCCTCCTGGAATACATAAAGCATAAGATCGAGCATCGTCACCTCTTCTTAATCTTGAGATCCTCAAATACCTTCCTGCCTCGTTATCTCTTACTCCGCACAGATATGATGATCCCCCTTCCCTTCTTGGCCATCTTCTCCTTTCACAAGAACGATCTCTAGCTTCCTCCAAGACATCTACCAACCAACAAGCAACATCTGCTGAAAACTGCAACCATGAAATGAAACCATTCCTTTTCTTCTTCTCCAATATCAACTCCTTAGAACCCATGGAGAGGAAAAAAAATTTTCTCTCAAGGTAGAGCATTTTTCCAGGACGTTCTCTCTCCATCACTTCGAAAGTATAAAACAATCTTCTTGTTGAATGTTCTATATAGTACATCACATTAACCAGTTCCTTTCATTTTGAAAACAATATTAAAAGAAAGGAAACTACATGCGCCTTAAACACTCATTATTAGCTAGCGCTGTAGTAACAGTGCCATCGATTACATCGACAATATCCTACGAGCATGTATAAAATTACGAATACTAGTGATACGTGAGATATGTAAATTTAGTTTCCACCAATGCCTCTCGCGTATCTTGTGTCTCGTTTTGTACATTGGTTAACAGATGAGAGAAAAAAAAACAAAACAAAAAGAAGGTGCTCATAAATAAAATAAACACGATGGCGCTTTATATAGGAGAGGCCGAGGACCATGACAATTATGTAGGAACTCCCTTGCGAAATTGCATGATGATGTGGAAAATTAACATATACTGAAAATACGTCCACACAAATAGTCCGATGATAAATGAATAAAATATTTCCTTTTGAAATTCGAAAATATTTGTCTAGGTAAATTCATTGTGTACGTAATCAGAAGAACTAACTTGGATACAAAGAAACTATATGCAAAAAAAAAAAAAAAAGAATTATGTTAAATCAAATACTATGTAAATTCATTGTGTATGCATTACATATTAGTTAACAAGTTCTACACCCCCTATTTCCGACAAGGTAAGTAGGCAACTCCAATAATCTACTAGGGTTTGCATTTACATTTTCACACAAGAAAATTTCAACTATCCGCCAACACCTCATTCTCCGGTCTCCGCTCTATTGTTTGTATCTGTGATTGTCATCTTCTTTTTGGTAAGATATGATTATTCTGTGCGTTAAATTTGGAGATAAATTCCTTGAAAATACTAGGAAGCTTTATAACGTGTACCATGAGTACACATGACATACATGTGATGTGATGTAAAAACTCAGAGCAAGTATTATGGTGGAATCCATCCATCTTCCATCTTCCACGCCACCTCAGTATTTGGAATTGTGGATGGAAGTGCAAGTGTAGCGGTGGAGAAATACAAACGCTATTAAGAATAGAACGCTAATATGAATAGCGCCAGAAAAAAAAAACGCTATTATGAATAGCGCTTGACCACGTCAACGGTCAAAGCGCTAATAACAATAGCGTTAAAAGCCATTAACAATAGTGTTAAACGCCATTAAGAATGGCGCTCAACACTGATAACATTAGCGTTTTTTGAGTTATCTTACAGGAAGAAACACAGGCTCTCTTCATTCAACATCACTACTATTCTTCTTCTTCTTCCCTAACGAAAAAAAAAAGCCCAAATCCCACTCCATTTTTCTTTTTCTCCAACACGAAGGTCAAACAGTGAGAAAGAAAGTTGGATCATCAAGAGTCTCGATTTGTTTTCCTATTTGTAAACAAAGTAAGCATCTTTATCTAATTTGGGAATGAGGGTTTTAATTTTGAAATTAAGGTTCATTGAGTTCTACTTTTAATTTGAGAATTAGGGGCTTTATTGAGTTCTACTGTTAATTTGAGAATAGTTTTCAACTGGTAACTATAAAAAATTTCCCCAAATTGAAAATTAGGGTTCCAATTCTTGTATTTGGGTTGTTTAGTTGGTTATATATTGGGTCTAACTCCAACTATGGTTGATTCTTTATGAACATGTACCCTATTCTTATTCAAAATGAATGATCTTATAATCAAATCATTCACAAACTAGGGATACTTCAATTTCTCAATTTGATTGAGAATCAAAAGAGAGGTTAGTTGATTTGTAAATTCCTTGTAAATTGAATTTTTTTTTCATGATTTGATATTGTTTACATTATATTGTTTGTTGAATGACTAATTTGACATGAAACTTAGGGTAACATGGTTTCAAGAGGTTAGAGATCATGAACAAATCCTTTGACATGAAATTATCATGAATTAACATGTTTTAGTTTACATTATGTAAACAATTTGAGTGCATTGTGTGACAATATTGTTTTTATTTGATGATTTGTATAGATTACGGATACGGAGGTGTATATGATATTGAGTTCAAAGGATTGGGATGAGAAACATGTTGCTACAAGTATAAACCCACTTGCTCAAAACCATGATATTCAGTTTAGAAGTAATTGGGAGGACCTTGAGGATTTATATAATCGTGTGGTGATTAATGAAAGAGCTAGTGTAGTTCTGAGAAATTCCGGGCTTGCTAGATTTTTTGAAATTAGAATTAAGAGATGTGATCAACAACTATCTTATGCAATCATAGAGAGGTGGTGGTATAGCACCAATTCATTTCATTTCCCAAACTTCGAAATAGGTTTCACCCCTTTAGATTTTGTTCACTTAACCGGAATTCCTATTGGAAATGGTCGTGAAAGATTGAAACACGCCGCTACAAATAGATGAAATCGTAGTGAATATAAAGACCTATAGGATACCTACTTTGGACCTATGCATGGGTATTCAAACTACAACAAGAAGTCAGGTGATTTTCCTATTAGTTGCCTCACAAAATATATTAAGGAGAATGCAACTACTGATGAAAATTGGAAGATTGTGACTCGATACTTCTTATTATGGGTGATTTCAAAAGTTTTATTGGCACGTACCACTACAAGAGCAAGTAAAGGTTGGATCGTTTCCTTGCGTGATTTGAATGCAATTGGTAATTATGATTGGGGTTCGGCTTGTTTTAGTCACTTGTATAGTAGCATGAATGCGATTGTTAGAGGTGGAAAAAACATGGGTGGAATGTCGATGGTTAGTATAACGTAGGATTAAAGGTGGAGAACCTTTTAAACATGAAGAGGTGTACCGACTTTTCAAATACCATGTTCCCGGTTTCAATCCCGAAGATTTTGATCCTACCCAAAATCAAGAATCGGATTCGGAAGCTCCTAGTGTTGATGCCTCAACAAGTAGTGCTCTGGCAAGAAGCGACCCAAGATGGTACGAAGAGGATGGCCCTTGGTAGGCCTGGAAATGCATGTGTATGTTTTAGCCTACAATTATACCGCAAGTGCACGGTGTCTAGTCTGTAAGACAGGGCAAGTGCGAGTCGAACCACAGAGACTTGTGGTGTTGTGTGTGATCAAAGGCTTGCTCTAGCTGAATTTCAGGTGGTAATGTGACAACAGGGGGTTTTGTGCCGATACGGCTGAGATGGTATTGTGACAATGAACTAAGGAATGATAAACGGTGACAATGGGGTGCTAGGGTTATCAATTCCACTCTAAATTCCTAGTATGTGTTCAACTAGGTGGAGTTTCTTGTTTCTATGGCGCTTAAGGATAAGGTGTCAATTTTATCACTTAGCTAAGGAGTTTCACCTAATGATAACTCAATTATCGGCTAAGGCACTAACCTAGAGCACTAGTTGTCTAATTAAGCACAACTAGTCAAAAGAATTAGCATTTTAACTCTAAGGCTTGAGTCAAGCATAACCAATGTAATTTTTGCCTAACTACAATGTATACATGGCATGCATTGTGAGAGAAGAACATTGGATGCTAGCACCGAGATTATCTTTATGATTAAGCACTTAAGAAAACTTCAAACTCGGTTGAATTCATAACAAGGAATTAGGGTTTCACTGAAACCCTAGCAACTTAATTTAAAACATAATTTAGAACAATTTAAACACAATTACTCCTAATTGGTGCTCTGGCTAGCCCAGGCATGAACCCTAACACACCCAGAACACTTCTATTTATACATGCAAGGAAAACCCCAAAACCCTAATTCTCAAAACAGCAATTAAGGTCATACCCTCTCGCCCATCTTCGCTTGAATCGTACTCCTCTCTTGTCTATTCCGGCTCGCAACTCCTTTGATGTTGATGTTAGAGAAACCCTAATACTAGTTATCTCAACCCTAGCCTCTAAGTTAGAAGAAGCTACGGGTAAAGATGGCTAGAACTAGGGTGATGGACGAGTTGTTGAGGCGACTGTTGTGCTGAAAAGAGATGGTGGTGATGGTTCTGGTGGTGAGAGGGAGGAGGTGAAGAAGAGCAGAGCTCTGCTCTGTCGGGCGAGGGAGAGAGGAAGAAAGAGAAATTAGGTTTAGGTTTAGGTTATGGGTAAATATATAGGACGCGTGGTGTTGAGCGGGATCATCAAGCTTTGATGAGGAAGGCGGAGCGAGCGTTGGATGAAGATGGGTGAAATACGAACGGCTCGGGGAGAGTCGACTCCGATTTGGTGTTGATCGGACGGCAGAGTGTGATGTGCATGAAGGAGCGACCGTTGGATGAAGCCGAGGGAGATCTCAACGGCTCGAAATGATGGGCTTGGATCGGGTCGTAGGTCGGAGATGGATAGCCCGAGCCCATGTATGTAGATGAGTTGCTACTTGTTGGGTTGCAACATTTAGCATGCGCGCCGGCTCGCTCCATAGACACTTGCCTCCGATTCTTCGCTCTTTTGGCTCCTCAATTTCTCCGAGCTTTATTTATTACCTAAAAACACAAAATTAATTAATACAAATATTTATTCTTGAAAACAAAGAAAACACATAATCTGAGATAATATCTGATTTTTGAATACAAAAGATGAGCTAAATGCCAATAAAAAGGTGTATAAATATGCAATATTTGGCACTCATCAAATACCCCCAAACCTGATTTTTACTTGTCCTCAAGTGAAACAGAAATTAAGAAATCCTAACTATACCACCTGTCGCGGGTCTCGAATGCATTTAGCGTATGCACTAAGCCTTTAAACCCTAGGTGTCCCTAGTGGACGAGTTGTAGTCTCGTGAGGGTTTACCAGAGGATGTACCCACAAAACCTTCTCCAACTTAGAGTGTAAAAGAGTCTCAAGCATCCAAGGAGCTATGAGGACATAGAGTTTCGCATGCTAGTGTGTTGTTAGAACTACCAAAGAACGCATTCTCATCCTTAAGTCCGAGCGAGAAGTAACCATACCATATGAAAGAATTCGATTCCGATTGTGATCATAAGCCTCGACTTTCGCCTCACTAATAGGTTTTATGATAATTGCACTCAAAAAGATGGCTTTTTAGTCTCTCATGTGCAGTAGGAGTAAAGAGAGAAATCCCGCACACGTTGTAGGTAAGAAGGATAACCTTCCAAATAATTTCGGAGACTCCAGAGGTGTGGATAAAAAGAATCTTTTTCTGATGATCCCTAGGAAAGGAAATCAACCATTAGCAAGGGGTGGGAGTACTCACTTACCTTCTCACCCGATCGGCAATTAATATCACTCTCTCATAAGAACCATAGAAACGTCTTAAATCTTCGGTCTTAAACTGTTGATGACGAACTTCTGAACTTTACAAAAACTTGACATTTTTTTTTTTTTTTTTTTTTTTTTTTAAGTTACAATAAAACGATAAAACTCAATTTTTCACAAACTTCATTAATTCTCATCCTATTTTCTTTTCTTTGTTTTGTTGCATATAAACCTTGGACTATATCAACTTTTCTTTCAATATTCTGATGATGCTCCTTTTGCTGATGATGATGTGTTTCTATGGGTCTGCTGATTGAGAGAGAGAGTGATGCTAACTGCAAATCGATATTTAGAAGGAGTTTTCATCTTTAGACGTCACCCTCATGATTGACAAAAACTAGCACTCAAGAGATCAAAAGTAGTAAATTGGTGCGAAGTTGGGTAGCTCACCATTCCACCCGGAATTGACGTACGGTGACACACACTCTAATAGCTTTTCTAGAAAGTTGCAAAAATTGAAGGTTGGTGCCTCACTTGATGTAAAATGGGTAGTCTCCACTATGGTTGATCACAATTCTACTACCGAATATCTAAACAGCACTTAATTCGCCCTCCGGTATGGTTAAATCCAACTTTAACGCTCTAATCAACTAAGAAACCCGATTGTGTTCTCCAAGTACTTCCAAATTCGTTATTTCGATTGACTCTCTATGTAAACATAGCTAGAAGCATGCTAGTGACTCTAAAATCTCTAAAAGTTGGAGGTTTTTTTATTTGCAAATTTTTTTTTTTTTTTTTTTTTAAATGAAAATAAAAGATTAAAAAGACTAAAAACTCTATATGCAAATGCACCCCCAAACCTAAATCAAACATTGTCCTCAATGTGTCAATGAGATAGGGAAAAATTTAAACGATCACATACCATGGGAACTATCTTTGATAAGAGAAAAGGGAAGAGATTACCGGATGTCGGAGGGAGCACGGTTAGAGCTTCACTAGTCAAGGCTAGAATCCAACATTCTCAGTGGAGATCATATCGGATTAGCACAATATATGTACAAGAAGACTCAACCGAATCAAGAAAAGAAAATTTAACAAGTCCTACTGGATTATATACAATGAAAATTCACCATATACCAACAATCTAAAGAGTTGAGGATCAACCCAATAGAAAATATGTACAAACATCAACAGCCTTACACAGATATAAAATGAGAGTGCAAGTAAGACTGCATATGGGAATGAGTTTCCCCCAAACCTAAGCTTGTAAACAGGTGTGTTTTTGAGAACAAAATCTTGCAATTTTAAAGGTATATCATGCAAAAGGTCTAACTCAAAATGAGTTTTGCTAATAACAGGCAGACATACACATTCCAACTGTGGCTCCTTAAGAGTGTTATACTTTGATGCGAAATAGTCCAAGAGGACTTGGGAAGCACAAAGCTCTAAGCCTAAGTTAGGCATTTTCGTAAAAGTTGGTTTTGCAATTTTGTTACAAACTACACCTAGGTTTGGTGGAGGAGTTTCAATCATGGACTTAGGAGAGAAAGTAGGTACATCTAAGTTGTTTTCATGCATAAGATCATTTGCACCATTACACACTTTCCTAAAGTCGGACAGGGTAAATCATGCTCACCAACATAGAACAATTCATCAATCACCATGTCATAATCATCAGAGCAGGCAACATATTGTGATATGGGCAGGAATCGACACAACAATAATATCATGATCCAAAAGAACATTAGTGTCAAATAAGATTCATCTTTTCCTAAGTCACAAACAAGTTGTGTAGCATGCTCACATTCATCGAAGAATTTCACAAACCCAAGCTCGGAATCAATATCACATATATGAATGTTAGAAGAAGTGTCATTCATAGGGTTCCTGAGAAGAGACGCCTAACGTCTCCGAACTCAAAGATTCTATCATATTATCTCGCATACACATGCTCTTCTAACATGTCATATTCATCATCATCATCATCACAAAAATGCATTTCCCTATTAGCATTTCTAGTGTACTCATTTTCCTCTAGATTAGGTTCATATTCAGGTGTATGGTTGTGCATATGGTTCACTAGAGAAGGGATGTTCATGCAATGCTTTCCATCCAAGTATATCATTGTTTTGCTCTATGAGCTCTTCCATTAGTGATTGCATACAAGGGGTTGGGGAAGTATAACATTGTTCAACTTCCCACTGTGATGGATGATGTATGTGTGCATGGTTATCTTGGCTTTCCATAGGTTGCCTAAACTCATGTAAAATGTAGCAAGTTCTCAAAGCAGGTGGTCTAAGCTACCACATAAGGTACAAACATACATTTCGGATTGCCTAGGGGGATTAGATTCAGCCAGACATTGCTCATGTAATTGCCTTTCCAAAGCAGAATACTTGAGCTTCTAATTGATCTAAAAGTGATTCTTCGGGTATGAGGAAAGTGTTCATTTTCAACTTGTGGTGAATGATACAGTGCTCATAATGATTAGGGTATGTGAAGTCGGGGCCCCGACAAGGCTCATAATATTCCCTAAAATCATTATGGTATGTGGGGAGTTCATACCGTGAGGCATGCCCGTAAGCAAGCTCTCTAATGGATTTGTTTCATCCCAGGATGCACCAAAATCGACATGGTCTAGCAACTCAAATAGCCTAGCATGTATCAAGCATGTTAACCAATGAAGTCTCCAAACAGGGAAGCTAAGCCCAAGTGATGCAAATGCACACAAAGGTTATGCAAAGCCCAGTTGTTGTGGGCTCAGTTTGGTTTTAATGGGTTTTGGTTTAATTGGCTGGTTTGGTTTAAGTGGGATTTGGTTTATTTGGGCTGATTGGTTTTGTGGGATTCTTTGGTTTATTGGGATTAGTTGGGTTATGTGCAACCTGTATGTGAGCAAAACTTGAGATAGATACAACCCACAAAAGAAAATGACACTTTATTCTAAGTGTAAGCCCAAAAGGTTGCTTTTTGAATTTGCTAAGCCCAATTTGAATAAGTGTATTCAAAATTGCGGATGATGTGGGCTCGTGTGTGCAGACAGCCCAACAACTCACTGATATGGGCTTTACGTTAAGGGTTCAAACCAGGTATGATGGGTCAGGTTATGTTATTGATGGTTGAGGGCTTCACTGCTTGTGCAAAGCCCAATGATGTGGCTTATGGGCTTGGTTGTGTGTAGAGCCCAGTTGACGGTTTGGTTTGGCAATTAGCAGCCCCGAGTTTTGGGTTCGGTGGTTATGCTAGATCCAAATTATGTGCACGGGTAATGGCATCCAATTCCTAGCTCATGAGTGCTCCTAACAAACACGGCTAAGTTTTGTGCTCGTAACATGAGCAACAAAGATTTAGAATCATAAAGAAACAACCATTATTAGCATATGTCAAGTACCCAATGATTTTAACAACACAGGAGCTAAGCTCAAAGAGATGACACACCAATTCTTAGCCAAAATCACATAGGAGTGCACAACATTGTTTAAACAACAACAATTACACACAATGTCTAGCACACGGGGTGTTTTGGAGAGTGCACAAAGACAAGAAAAGCAAAGAATTTGTACGGGTTGGCAAATGAACACAACACAGAAAGAAGACAAACTCACAGAAATGATACCGGGTTTGCAACACCAAGCACAGCGTGAGATAGCTTATGCACACGGGTTTAAGTGCCATTTCAGACAAGGGTGTCACAAAGTTGCAAATGATCACCACAGTTCACAAAATGATACAGCCTAGTGGTTGTGCATGATAGGGGTTACAGCACAGGCTCTGTAGATGGGATATGCTCAGGGTGATGTGCACAGGATAAGCAGCAATTGGGTAAGAAGCACTGAGCAGCCTATGCTCAATTTCATGAAGGAGACACACAAAGAAAATTACAAAATTTCAAGCATACGGGAATGCTTTGGTGCTGGTGGAGAGTGCACGAGTTGCAAATGAACACACACGAGGCCCTAGTGGGCTCACATCCAGCACGGAACTAAGTGCGCTCATCTGATTTACAACTTCACGAGATGCAACGAGATTGGCCAATTTTTCATGTGAGTCGGCAAGCATAGATAGGATCAATCGGGATTTTTCACATGCTAAGCTCAAACTTGCGGCTTCGGGGGGCTAGCAAGGGAGCGGGGGTAGCTAATGCAACGAGTGAGTATGACAGCAAGGTTGAGTTGCGACCCTAGGCTCTACTGATGGGGTCAAGCTAAGCGCGAGGGGATGTTAAAGCCTAGGGTTGCGGTGAAAGATAGACTAATTCACCCAAGTTTCCATGCCTGGAACAAACAAGAGCAATTGAGATTTCGGTTGTGAGTACTTCCTAGCAAGGTTTTATCATGCAAACTGTGGTATACATAGCTCATTGTGATGTGAGTTCATGCAATACTGATTCGGTCTGATGTCATAATATTTTTGACTAGCACGTGTGAGGTCAAAGATCAAGGAAGTATTCACATGAGCATCATGACTAGCGAGTGGCATGCTCGGGGTTTACAAAGCACAGGCAATATTCTATGTTTGTTCTCGCTTTACCTCAAGTTCGGGCTTTCCTTGGTTTCCTTGGGTTGGCTCTCATTTGCTCACAGAACACGAAGACAAAGCATGTACCGTTGCTCAACATGAAGTTTAGTACCCGGGAATATGCGGTTAAAGCACAGACACTTGCAAGTTTAGCTATCACAGAGAGTGAGCTCAAAGAATACAATTAGTGGCAACGACTCAAGCTAAAGCGGACTTGAGCTCACTGAAGTGGGGTGGTGAGTGCAAGTGCTTGGTTGAAGATGCAAGTAAAGCAATTGGTCATGAAGTGCACAGAGAGAATGATGCGAGTATGCAAAGATGTCATGCAAACTAGCAAAAATTACTAAGAAAATGCAATTACGAGATGCTAACTGAAAATGTAGTGAACAGGATGCGTAAAATGCAAAATAAAGACACGAAATTTAAGCTAAGTTATACTAACAAGAGATCAAAAACAATAATGCAAAGTGGATATGTACAGGGGTGAAATGAAACTCAATGAAACAAGCCAAAAATCAACAGGGCACACGCCAAGTCCCCGGCAGCGGCGCCAAAAACTTGGTAGGCCTTTAGATGTGTTTATATTTTAGCCTACTTGTGATAACCGCTTAAGTGCACGGTGTCTAGTCTGTAAGACAGGGGCAAGTGCTTGAGTTGAACCACAGAGACTTGTGGTGCTGTGTGTGATCAAAGACTTGCTCTAGCTGAATTCAGTGTGGTAATGTGACAACAGGGGTTTTGTGCGTCCGATACTACCGAGATGGTATTGTGACAATGAACTAAGGAATGATAAACGGTGACAATGGGGTGCTAGGGTTATCAATTCCACCTCTAAATTCCTAGTATGTGTTCAACTAGGTGGAGTTTCTTGTTTCTATGGTAGTTAAGGATAAGGTGTCAATTTTATCACTTAGCTAAGGAGTTTCACCTAATGATAACTCAATTATCAGCTAAGGCACTAACCTAGAGCACTAGTTGTCTAATTAAGCACAACTAGTCAAAAGAATTAGCATTTTAACTCTAAGGCTTGAGCTGAAGCATAACCAATGTAATTTTTGCCTAACTACAATGTATACATGGCATGCATTGTGAGAGAAGAACATTGGATGCTAGCACTGAGATTATCTTTATGATTAAGCACTTAAGAAAACTTCAAACTCAGGTTGAATTCATAACAAGGAATTAGGGTTTCACTGAAACCCTAGCAACTTAATTTAAAACATAATTTAGAACAATTTAAACACAATTAATCCTAATTGGTGCTCTGGCTAGCCCATGCATGAACCCTAACACACCCAGAACACTTCTATTTATACATGCAAGGAAAACCCCAAAACCCTAATTCTCAAAACAGCAATTAAGGTCATACCCTCTCCCCATCTTTTGAATCGTACTCTCTCTTGTCTATTCGGCTCGCAACTCCTTTGATGTTGATGTTAGAGAAACCCTAATACTAGTTATCTCAACCCTAGCCTCTAAGTTAGAAGAAGCTACGGAGGCAAAGATGGCTAGAACTAGGGTGATGGACGAGTTGTTAGAGCGACCGTCAGTTGCTGACAAGAGATGGTGGTGATGGTTGGCTCGAGGAGAGGGAGGGAGGTGAAGAAGAGCAGAGCTTTTGCTCGTCGGGCGAGGGAGAGAGGAAGAAAGAGAAATTAGGTTTAGGTTTAGGTTATGGGTAAATATATAGGAACTGTGGTGTTGAGCGGGATCATCAAGCTTTGATGAGGAAGGCGGAGCGAGCGTTGGATGAAGATGGGTGAAATCGAACATTTCAGGGGAGAGTCGACTGATTTGGTGTTGATCGGGAGCAGAGTGTGATGTGCATGAAGGAGCGACCGTTGGATGTAGCGAAGGAGATCTCAACGGCTCGAAATGATGGGCTTGGATCCGGGTCGTGGGTGGAGATGGATAGCCCGAGCCCATGTATGTAGATGAGTTGCTACTTGTTGGGTTGCAACTGTTGCATTGTGGCCGCGCGGGCTTCGACTTCGCTCCATAGACACTTGCCTCCGATTCTTCGCTCTTTTGGCTCCTCATTTCTCGAGCTTTATTTATTACCTAAAAACACAAAATTAATTAATACAAATATTTATTCTTGAAAAACAAAGAAAACACATAATCTGAGATAATATCTGATTTCTGAATACAAAAGATGAGCTAAATGCCAATAAAAAGGTGTATAAATATGCAATATTTGGCACTCATCAGCCCTCGTCGACCACCGGGGAAAAGGGATCAACAAAGAGAAGCTTCAGAGATATCGGCTATCAACGATGGAACCGACCGTATATTGAAACATTTTAGTGAAGAGAATGCAAAGAAGATGGCTAGATTGGATACTCAAGAAGGATATTTACTAACTATTGCAGAGACAAACAAGAAATCCGTGGATTTGGCTTTGGAGAAACATGAACTCGATTTAATAGATGTGGAGGTTAAGACCTTGCCGGAATGGAAGCAACAATTTATATTGGATAAACAAAATAGGATTTTGGAAAAACACGGTTATCCTCTTAGAACACTTGCTAGGAACTTAAATTATCCTAATGTTCACCGTTTTTAATTTGAATTAGTGGAATCAATGTTTATGGGGAATTATGTAGTTTCAATTTATGTTTTTTCTTTAATTTGAAGTAGTAGAATCAATATAATTGAAGTATGAATCAATAAAGTTTTAATTTCATTATATCTTTCTTTTAATTTTGATGTGAATTCATCATATCTTCCTTTCGATTTGATTTCAATGTTGAGATGAATCCAAGAACATGTTTGTTGAAGAGCAAAAAATGAGAGAGTAGGAAAAAAAAAACGAAGTATAGAACTAGAAAACTTGAGTAGGTTCTGTAACTTTTTGGAGAACAGCGCTAATCAGACTGGCGCCTAGCACCAATCTTAATAGCGCCTAACGCTATTAAAAACAGCGTTCATCTCCTAACCATTGGATTTCCAATGGCTCCTTCTAATCAACGGATTAGAACAAAAGCTAAAAAGAACAGCGCTTAGCGCTATTCAGAATAGCGCTTCAACGACTTTATTTTTTCAAATTCAATTTTTTCTCTTGCCTTCTTCAGCTCAAAACAAACCATCCCAAAATCTCAAGATTTTCTTTGCTTTCTAGATTTTTATTTTTTCTAATTTCAAAGCTTCTTTCAATTCTTTGCAAGTATGGCATACACTAGAAGTGAAGATTTGGCAATAACAAGACCTTTTTCAAGAGTTAGCCTTATTCCGATTGTTGGAAATGATAATGCCAACAACTTTTGGGAGAGGGTGTTTCAAGCCTTTGTAGAAGATGGTGGAAATGAAAACGGAAGAACAAGGAAGAGTATACAAAATCGATGGGCTGTGATGAAAAGAGACACCAAAATTTATATGGGCCTCATACAATCAATTTATGCAAATATGCCTATGGGAGGATTTACGTTAGAAGAAGTTGTAAGTATTATTCAATAAGACCTCTTATTTTCAATTACATACGTATTTTAAATCATTGATCTTATGTGAGATTATGTTTGTTTATTTTGTAGGAAGCGCTGGCCAAAACTCTCCATTTCGGAATTAAGGGCATAGATTTCCCATGTGATCATGTCTACCAATTTCTTAAGAATAACTTTCCCGGAGCTTAAATCCCGCGATCATACCGATGATGAAGCTTGAAAATGAAAAGTTATTTTAAGTTATATCAATCCATGTAATTTTAATTTATTTATTTCAATCCATGTTTAAGCTATTCCAATCCATGTAATTTTAAGTTATTTTAATTCGGTTCACGTAATCTTATTGGTTCAAATTAGCTAATTTTAAATATTTAATTCCAATTTATTTATTTTTGAAGATTTTGTTTTGAATTTTTTAAGTTTTTGAATCTCAATTTATAAACAACATTAACATCAAAAATAGAAAATTCATTCATGTTGTGTGAGAAGGGCGTAATTAAAATAAATTTTGGACAAATCTATTCTCAATAGCGCTGAATGCTATTCTTAAGAGCAATTCCTATGGAATGAACAAACCTAGAGTTTGTTCATTTTGATCCCACTATGGGATGAACAAACCAACAAAACGGATGTTCAAATGAACAGATTAGTTCATTTGAACAGCGAGACACTCCAACAGGCACGCGTCTGTTGAAATGGCGCGCGCCATATAAAATAACTCTGGCGACAGCCTTGCTGAAGCCCGCGTTTTCCATGAAAACGCTCGTTTTTGAACTTGGCGCCAGAGATTTGGGTTATGTCGCCGAGTTCATAGTATGAGCGCCACCAGGTATTCCCATCCTGCTTCCCTTCCCCTATAAATTCACTTCGTCTGGAGACTTATACTCACACCTTCCTCAACATTACATAATTTCCATACCGTCTCCAACTTTTCTTTTTCTTTTCAAACAAAACTACTCATATCAATTCAGTTTCACAAAAATTTCATCTTTAACAAATATGTCATCGTCACAACAACGATCGCAACAATAAACACCACAACAATCACAGCAAAGGAGCACAAGAATTCGTGGTCCGAAGTATACAATGGATGAAGACGAGTCACTTTGCAGAAATTATGTATTATACACAGTAGATAATATTAATGGTTGTAGTCAAGAAAAAAAAAACTTTTTATGGTAAGATTTTACATAATTTTTGTTTAGAAACCGGTAACAAATATGGTCGTGATGTCGATGGGTTAAGTCATCGTTTTTGCACAATTGCAGCATCCGTTAGTGAATATGTAGCTATTATCACTCAAATGTGGAACAACAAAAGAAGTGGTGAAAGCGAACCAGGTGTGGAACGAAGATGTTGGGAAGAGTGGAAAAGATCCCACAAAGGTTCAAGCTTCCAACATGAAAGTTGTTTCACCATTTTGAGAGTGCTTAACAAGTTTAACCCATACTTGCTGGAAGGTCATCAAGTGCCTGAAAGATCACCACATGGTCCAATCTCGCAGGATTTTCGAATGGAGGGCCCAACTTCCTCGCCCGATGGAACTCAGGTAGTCCGGGATCAACACAATAGTAATCTAGATGTTAACACCAACTGCAAGAGAAGAAGAGGAGGTGGTGTGGCTGCACAAACGACGAGAGACGCAGCCCAACGACCGGCGAAGGAGGTTCAAAGCGGAGTTCAACTATCCCGATCACAAGAAAATGGAGATACAGATGGAGGCAGATAGAGTGAGGGACCGTGCCATTGCTTTAGAAAATCAACGGAAAGCTCGTCTTTCGCGAGAACAACACTACAAGGATTATAAGCTAAACAAGTTACTCAACATGGCAAAATGAATGAACCACAATATGCTACATGGAATACACAAATGGATCAAGAATACAAGCCAATCCAGGTTGTGAATGTGGCGAGCAGAAGGTGATGCCCGGAAGAAAATCGAAGAGTAATTCAATCTTGATAATGCATGAAGAAGTCTTACTTTTATAATTGCATCAATTTTAACAAACAACTTTTAAATTAAAAAACATATTAATTAAAATAAACAAAAAATTTTAAATTAAAAAGTTGATTATCTCCCTCTCCCTCTTATTCTTAGCAGCCCTCCCGTGATCGTCTAACTTTGCTCCTTGTAAAGCCCAAAAGTGCTTTGTTAAATCTTGTCTTAGTTGAGCATAGAGATTGTGGAGTCTGTCGGTGGCAAGTCTATATTCTCTTGCTTAGGACGCCCACGCTACCACAAGATTCTTGGTTAAATCTTCATCTCACCAAAACTAGTCCCGGGTTGGGTCACGCTGGTTTCTTCAATGACCATATTATGCGGGAATAATACAAGTCATGATAATTTTGTTCATTTCTTGAATATCAAAAAAGTGTGCCGGCCCAGCTATATGCCAAAAGCGCGTTCAACATCCTTTCTGCATGCCATTTGTTGTGTGTTAAAGTACTGCATATCCTTCGAAGTCGTCGGACCAAAGCCTACATGTTTATAAGCTTGAAGCATAGTTGACCATTCTGGATAGATTCCGTGCAGCATAGATAATAACCCAGATTGTAGTGATTACCGTTGATGGTGAAATTACAGTGAGGCGCGATCCCATTCTTAAGATATTCAAATAATGGTGACTTATACAAAACGTTGAGATCGTTATTTGAACCTGGGAGTCCAAAAAAAGCATGCCAAAACCAACAATCATAGCTAGCTGAAGCTTCTAAAATTACAGTTGGTTTTGGATAATGACCCTTATATTGGCACGCCCCATTCTACCTGACACGCATGCCACGTCCAAATGCAAATAAGACTACCTAGCATTCCGGAAAACCCCTCTCGGTGTTTTCTCAGCTATTCTTTGAACATCTTCCCGAGTAGGCTTTCTTAAAAGGTTGGACCAAAATGCTTTCACTATTGTTTCGCAAAACGGTTTGAGATACCTAAAGGCGAATGTTTTCCAAATACGAATGTAATCGTCCGTGGAATCCGCTGGTACCCCGTAACATGTATACGGAGGGCCGCTGTGACCTTTTGTTCGGGACTAAAGCCTCGTACATGTCGTGCATCATACTGATAATTAAACAAAGGTTGTACCTGACAAAGCTCGGCAATAATCCTTTGCGTCAAGTTGCAGCCCATGCGGAATCGACGCTGAAAATCCTCATCGGAATAGACAAAGTCATGATTAAAATAATCATGCATCAACTTTTCGTGGTAAAAATGTCGATTCCGCCATGTCCATCTTCTAGTTGCAACTTCATTTGGCTCTAAAGGCTTTGGTATGATCCCGGTTTGTAATTGTAGGATCAAATTTCGTCTTTTTCTATCTTGATCTGCATCTTCATCCATTTGGTTCAAAAACTCTATACACATTTCTTCATCTTCTTCATACAACATGTCATCCATCTCCATATCCTCCTCAGAAGAATCAGAATTCATGATTGGAAATTGAGAGTAATCGAATTAAGAAAAGATTGATCGAATGAAAGATTGTTGTGCATTTGTGAGATCAAATTCGAGCCTATTTATAGAAGTGGGAACTAGCCGTTCCTATAGCTGTTGGGAAACCTGTCGTTGCCGTTGGCGATTTTATGCCAAACGCTCGGCGTTCGTGGCGCCTGCCGCCATCACCACAACTCCAATGGGCTATGGCGATCGCCGCGTCATTATATGTCGCGCGTTCATCACATTTGGCCGCTCACTAGTTTTCCATAGTGGAGAATCGTGTTTGACCATCCACGTGGCTCAACAAACAAATGCATTTGAACATTTCCATATGAATTGCTCTAATAGCGCTGAAAGCTATTCTTAATGGAGCCGAACGCTAATAAGAGTAGCGCCTGTTAACGCTATTCAAACTGGCGCTCAACGCCATTCTTACTAGTGTTTGACTTACGCTTCAACGTTATTCACAATAGCACTTTTCGTCTTCTTTTCTTATGGAGGGTGGATGTTGAAAATGTAAGCTTTAAAAAATATGTACTGAAATTTAATCCACAACCTACTAAATAATCCTAGCTTACAGACTTACAGATTTGTTGAAAACCAACTAAATAAATTCTCCTAATGAGTTTGTTGAAAAAATGAAAAAATAAAAATAGGTTTACCAAAAGCCTTAGCTAATGCCACCAAGTTTTCTTCTGTCCAATATTCCGAACTAAGCCCGAAAATTTTAGGGCCAATTACAAAATGGTCATACTTTATCTAATTTGGTTACAAATTGATCATACTTTTAAAAATTATGTACAAAACAAGCCACACTTGGGCGACATAACCGTTTCAAAAACGGTGTTAATTGTCCCCAAAATGCCCTTGCCTAACTCAACCAATTTAACTCGGAGTTAACCCGTGGCCGACGTGGAATATATCTCGACGTGGGGTCCGTGACGTGCGATCTCGTGACGTGGCAAGGCAGTGACGTGGCAACAAGTTGGTGGCCGAATTCAGACCGCCTACCGAATGTATGATTTTCACCTTTCTTTATACCCGCAAAACATTGCTATTTATCAACAATTCCAACAAACTGTATACCTCCATACATTATATTTTTCTTCAAATTCCAAACAAGCACAAGCAGCATAAGTTGAAACACAAAATGGGTGGAGGAAAAAGTGAATGGTGCAACATTCAAGTGAGGCAAGCAAAAAGAAAGAAGGTAGCTGATGGATCAAGCAACATCATTTGTTATTTATGTGAGATTGAAATGCACGATCCTATTTCTTGTCCATGGATATATACAAGGTGTAAAAATATACCTTGCAATGGAGTGAGAAAGTTGTTGAAATCTGAAACTGAAGATCATCCCGCTAAGAAGTTCTTGAGATGCTCAAGATGCTCATACTTTGAGTGGTTTGCAGATGCCACAAACCCAAAACATCAATGAAAGTTCAACTCCCAACACACATTCGTTTGCTTGTGGTGACAAGAGTCATGTGCAATAATCGGCCCATGGAAGAACCAAGCCGCAAGAAGAAGAATCAGAAGGAACCCGTGAAGCTTTTATTCCTGCCATAATGTACACAACTATAACATTGCTTACCTCAAATGCTCCCACCGTAATGATTTTCAATGGCATTGCCCTGATGTCTGCTTTTCCATGCAAGAAAATCCTATGCAAAACAAACATCTCAAAATGGCGTGAGTTATGCAAGGAAATAGCGCATCTACAAATGTAATGAGCTTCACTTTAAATAAAAAGAAACTTCCATGATTATGACACCATCGTTAATAACATAGAATATTAACATACATTAAGACCATATCATAAGGGTGTTCATCAATCCAAAACATAGAGAACAAAGGGCCCAAGAACAAACCGTTGCAAATGATACAAAAAAAGTGGATAGTTTTAAAAACAGAAAAGGAACTTATTAGTAGCGCAGCAGGAGGAACCGTAGTTCCTTTGCTTTTGAACCGTGAATGTCCGAGTTAGTGTCCGACTAAGTCCACCAACACCGCAATGCTCACGGACAAAGGTTTGATGCACCCGCATTCCACTTCCGCCTCTACCACCTCTACCACCTGAACCTCTACCACCTCTTGAACCTCTACTTCCGTGGACCTCTACTAGCAACACTATTTGTAGGTTGAGAAGATGATGCACCAGCAGAAGCACTATTTGTAGGTTGAGATGATGATGCAAAGAGCAAGAGATGAAGTTGATGCAGCTCCTCTTCCTCTTGTTGCTTTTCGCCCTCCTACCGCTACTAAGCTGTAAATGGGATCTCGGGATAAGAAATTGAGTGAGATCCTCCTTGAACCATAGTCCTTTGCCTTTTTGCTTTTGGATTGATCCAACAGTGCACCAAAGACATGTTCTCTTGTTGTGCCCAATTGTCTTACACCTGTACAACTCCTAAACTTCTTCTTCTCCTTGTGACCTTCATCATAAGCTCCCTTCCTTTTCTTACATGGTCTTCCCGGTTTCCCCGATATCAATTGGAGGCCTCATATTAACTATGTCTTCTGGCTGCACAAAGAAACAAGAGAGAAAGAGATAAGAATGGATAAGAAAAGAAGAAAGAAATAAAAGAAGACAATAAGTAGTGGAAGCAAACCCTAATTATTAAAAAATACTTTGCCATAAAGTGAAAGATTCCCTAACAGTGTAAATTACATAAAAAGACAAATAAAACAAGTAGTAAATAAGGGTAATTGCCTCATCCCGCCTTTCTCTTCCGCAATAATCCTATCTTGTGGAGCATAAGTTGCTCTCAAAGCATCAACCAGATAGCACTGTCAAGCAATAACGCCATCGAAGGACAAAAGCATTAATAATGACAAACTCAACTAGAATGCAACCACATTAAAAATAATAAAAAATAAAACACAAATATGGAAGAGAACTTACTCAGCCCAATTGATTCTCATATCCATTAACACACACACAAAGATGAAGACAAGGAATTCCTCTAAGTTGCCACCGAATGCAACTACAAGTCTTGTCAACAATATCAACTTGAAACAGAAAGATTGGTTTCCAATATTTTTCCCTCATATAACGCCATAAACTGCCCCATTTGGTCTCAGTGAGCTGTGCAATTCTCGCATCTTCTTTATCAACTTTCATAACTTCCGGCACCAATGTTCCAAGCTCCAACTTATCGCCTCAACTCTTCTTTTGTAGATCATACCCATATGAGTTGACCATACATCATTCGCGAGGGTACAAATGGGCTTGCCCTTATCACAACAGCTATGTTGTTGAAGGACTCTTAAATTGTTGTTGGTGTGCCTGTAAGAAGTAGACTGGTCATAAGGCTCTGTGACCATTGGCCGTGGTGTTTCCCCTCATCATATATTCTCGCGCTCGGAGATAACTTCACAAGCTCATCCATATGGACCTAGTGATTAAAATAAGGCCTATTATTACAACTCCCAAAAAATCTACAAACAAAGAGTACTGCAACATAATACTAAGGGGCCCTAATACTAACCTTCCAATGTATTTTCCTGTAACATAGGGCAAGCATTGCAAACCAGTTATGTACTTTGTACCCTTATAGTATTTTTTTGAAATTTGCATACATATGTCTCACAGTGTGAACACAAGTAAAAATTAATCACAGCTTGTCAAATTAACCAACCAACTAACAATTCAAATTAAAACTTAGGAACTAAAATTTACCCGAAACAAAAGATCTTTGGTTATGATCCGGAAATATCCGCAATGGCTTCCCACAACCCTTTTTGCCTATCTCGAGATAAAAGTCGCATTTCCTCTAGGGTGGTTGACAATATATGGCTTCAATGCTTTCATGAACAAGTGCGCTCTCACTAATTTCATTTCCTAGTCACCATTATAGCCAATGGGACAACCCTATTCTATGCATCCAAAGTCGTTGCAAATGAATCAAACAACCACCATGTTTTCCAAATAAATGACAAGCATCAAATCCTATCACATTTCTACACCCATCATGAAAACCTTCGAGTGGTGCCGCAAAAGAAATTGTCATAGACTCAAAGCATCCATCAACATCGAACAAATAAGCATTGCTATTAATAACCATGCTTCGTGATTTAAAAGAGTCACAAAGTAAAACAAGTACAACTCAACATGTATGGACAATGTAAAAATGTAGGGCAACTCACCTTCCAAATGTGTAATTTGTCAAAGAAACAGTGATTTGTTTTTCCACTCATATCACAAAAAGTGGAAAAAGTCCGTAAGACTCATCATAATTGCCATTCACTCTTTCCAAATGTCTTAGTTCTAGCTCTCCAGGCCACATGATAGGGAACACTAGTGTTATGAGTAGTGTGGAACCCGATCTTGTAAATTGAAAATTGGGTCTCCACTCTTCAGCTTATCATACAAGAACTGTGCAAACAAATTCGCATTTGCCGTCTCCGGTTACTCTTCATGTTGCTCCAAGTTCATACTATGAAAGATGACATCCGACACTTGCATAAATAAAAACTTTCGAGACTATCCATTAACTTTGATCCTTTCCATCCAACTACGAAAACATTGTAAGTGCTTCTTTAAAGTCTTTCCATCCATAAACATCCTACAAACATTGTATCAACATCCACAAACTCCTCATCATCTCCAGTGTCATCATCAAAAGCAGATGATCTGTCAGCAGCTTCTACATGTGTACCCCAAACTTGCTCATACTGATTGATCCAAACTGTGTTCTGACAATCATCCTCTGCAACTCCAGACACTGCTAAGGTACCTTCATCTTCAGAGTCACTACTACCAGAACTATTGCCACTGTCAGTATCAAATGGTACAACAGACACTGCTTTTCCTTTTGGGTCACATTCCTCAACACCACCACAATTTTTGTCATTGTGGGCTCTTAACTACAACCAAATACAAACAAGTTAAATTGTATTTAATCAAAAATGTATATAAATTCAAATGTATTTAATCTACACAGATACAAATCATACCTGTATTTCCTTTTTCTTATATTGTCAGGGATGTAAGAAATCAAAAGAGTCTAATCCCCCAAAATAGTTGTTCACAAAATCAGTATACACTTCAATACCCATTTCTGCATCATCAACAACTGGACTTCTACAGTCATCAATGGGATGACACATATCTTCTTCAATATTTGTGAGTTGTATGTTTTCATACTCCAACTCAAATTGCCTTGAATCAAATGATATTTCTTCATCCCTCACCTCATCATCATCCACATCAACAAATAAATTCTTACCATTCAGACTCCAAACTACCAAAGACTCCAGCAATTGACTCTTCAACAGCTTAGGACTTCTTCTTAGTAACTGTGTGACTTACTATATATAATCCTCTTTCTTAGGTGTTAAAAAAAAAAGGGACGGGTCAATAGTCACCGCCGCATCTCTTTCAATATATAGTCTTGATGTACTATGCACCTTCTTTGGGTCATCATAAGACTTTTTGAAATCGAAATACACGAGGTGAAGGGCATTCATCACTAAGAGGCACTTTCCCGTGTGTAACACTCATGTAGAGATAAATGTATCCATCTTCAACCACCGCTTTGTCCCACATCTCAAAGAATTCTTCTTCATTACCAATATAGAAAGGGTCTCGTGTCACCGAACCAAATGACTAACCTTCTTAATAGGGGGTAACCGAGCATGCAAAGATGAACAACATCACTAAAACCATTCGGCCCACCACAATTGACACTTATATTATCAAAATACCTAATCTTATTTGTATCATTTTCTTCAACCCTAAAGCTTCTAACCGGGTTCTTCACATACTTCCTGTACAATACACATAATCAAATTCAATATTTGCTGTGACTAGTGTAAATGTATAACATACACAACAATCCTCAATTAGGGTTACCGAATTTGTAAAATACCCAAATTATCTAATTTATAAATACCTAATTTTGAGAAATTAGGGTTTATAAAAGTTGAAAAATCACTAATTAGGGTTACTAAAATCTAATGTGAAATTGACAGCTTTGAAGGTTATGATTACCAACTCATTATGTTCGCGTACATGGTGACGAAATCAGTAATGAAAACCACCGCCGCTTTGGCAACCAGCTACCTTCTTTGCTTCTCTAATCTTCATGAATAATAATCGAAGATGTAAAAACCATTAACACTACCACCTTAACTGCTTATGACATTAACCACCGGAAATCTCAAGTTTTCTAGTCTATCGCCATTTTTGCAAGAGTTTGCCATTTTTAAGAAAGAGTTTAGAGAGATCGAGATGAAACAAACGAAATGAAATGAGTTTGCCTCATTTCCGAACCCTAAACCGTTATAGCTTCGAGTGTTCCAACTTTTGATCATGTCCTTCCGCTTTCATCTCGAGATGCATCCTTAGCAAGATGTATGGTGCTAGATTTAACCCGATCTGTTAAGGGTAAACTGTCAATTTACTCGCATTTAACTGCACCAGTGGGTCCCATGACATAACCTTGGTTTTAACGGTGGAAGTAGGACCACTTGTTAATGGTTGTAGAGATGT